>JAULKM010028144.1:0-13805 GCA_032355605.1 Rubia tinctorum | reverse complement strand
TCAAAATTAATTTCAATTTTTAAATTTATTTTATGAACCATAATTAAACAAAAGAAACAAATATTTTTTTAAAGAATGTAATTTTTATTTTTTAAAAAGATTCAGAATTTTATTTAGATTGTAAAAAATAAATAACAGATATGTTTTCAATTTTTTCCTCATTTTTTGGGATTTTAAAAGTGTTTTTAAATTAAATTATTTTTAAAAAAATCGGTTGGGACATGTGGCACCACCAGATTGGGCCACATGTCCCAAGCAGCATTTTAAAAAATGGGGGTACAATGGATGCCACATGGCCTAATATTGAGGCAGAAAACAAAGGCAGAATTGGGCTGGTTGGAATTCCAACCGCGTTCCAACCGCATTCAGCCCCCCATTGTGGGAAAAATTATCCCTATTCGATCCCAATTTTTAATTCAACCCACTTCTAAACCCCCATTGCCCATGCTCTTACAACACCCAATTGGTTTGTTTGTTATTTTTTTTATTTTTTATGCTACATTGCAGTAGATACCAAGGTACCAAGATGATATAATTTTTTAAAATGGAGGACAAAAATTGATATCAAAATAAGAACCCTTTATCATTTTCTTAATAAAAAAAATTTGACTGCATTTTAACTCTAACAAAGCTTCCATGCCTTCTGAATTACTCAGCATTGTACATCTGAAGGCTGAGCCCCAAATGCACGAGTCATTAAAGAAAGTGCTCGTGGCAAGATCTCATAGCAGTTTCTTCAATCTTAGTGGCTAGAGCATGTATGATATGGATGGAAATAATGTTTGGCAGGCGGCAGCTCAGGTTTAAGTATGGATTTTGTCTTTTATGCTCGGTTGCAGGTATGAAAGGAATTAGTGTCAATCAAGTATGTAATCTTGTTACATACCTGAAAAGCTGTAAACCTGATCGAGCTGAATTTTTCAATGTGAAACACTAGCTCTAAATTCATAAACAAGATTTTAAAAGCCAAGAAAATCATATGTCCCGATCGACGGTGTTGTAGCTTTGGTTGAGTATGATGGACCTTGAATACTGCTAGATGGCTTAAAATTGACCACCATTATGCAGATCCTGGCCCAACAATGGCAGCTGAATGCATCTCCTTGAGAACACAAGTACAAATACTAGAGCATCTCTCATACCTAAACTAGTACTAATGCATTTAATAGAACCTAACATCACAAAATGTGAAACTGTATTGTAGGGGCATTGATCAAGATTCACAGGATAAGGCAGGGAGATTCCATTGCTTTGTGAAGAGAAACTATGCAAGCTCGATCATTCCAACTATGTAAGCTCGAACGAAAATTGGTTGTTGAAGTTGATGGCACAGGGATACCGGAAACCAGTGATGACGTAGGGGGTGCATATCTTAGAGAACTTCGGCGCCTAGCCGACCGGAGTTGCTGATTCGGAATGATGCATGCAGAAGCCTTCAGTGGGTGATGACTTCGGGGTGCATATGTCCGAAATCATATCGTTTTTCGGCTTTCTGAATCTTGTTTATGAATTACTCCGACAAGGTAGCAGCAAAGGTTCAGCCAAGGATTTTTGTTCCTCTCTCGTCCCAATTCAAACTGCAATTTAACTATTCATTTAGTCAAAACTTCTTAACTTTGACCTCAAAATTGAATAGGTGTATACGTATAAATATTATTTAGTGATACCTTATTAGATTCGTTATAACATACTCCCTCCGTCCTACTCTAAATTGCTTATTTACTTTTTGAGAGTCAGACTTTGACCATAAATATAAATTAATGTATTAATAATAAATATATCATGTGAGATATTGTTAGATTTGTCTTAACATCTATTTTCTAAATATCAATTTTTTATGCGGCATTTTTATATGTAACTAGAGATACTTACGTTCAAACATGCTCATTGAACACCGTGAAAAAATAAATAAACAATTTAGAATGAGGCGGAGAGAGTAGCTACCAGAAACCTGAAGTTTCCAGCAACGAAGCAACATAGATCTGGACCAACAAACAGCAATGGAAGCGGGAGATATAAACAATCGAAACCTAATCGAAGATATATACAAACAACATCACCGAATTAATCAAACACAATATACAATTAAAACCCTAATTGAGAAACAACAGTCGCAGAGGCAGGAGCCGGCGATAGAGGCGGGGCTGAAGCGGCGAAGGAGGGGAGAGGTGACGTAGGGGGGGTGAGCCGACGATGAGGAGAGGTGGCGGTTGGGGGAGAGGCGGCGGTGGGGGGAGAAGTAAAGACGGAGGGGTGGAGAAGTAAAGACTACGCGGGAGAAGTAAAAGGAGATGAAGGAATAAAGCCCTAAATATGAATTCAACAATATTGGGCCAAAATGAGAACATTAAAGGCGGGTCTAAATGTACACCGCCTTTAAAATAAAAAAATGTGATCCGGGATAGCACTTCCGAACTTGAAAGTGCTTCCGAACCCTAATTAAAGGCGCTTCTACACTTGTACCGATCGCCATTAAAGATGGAACGCCCTTTAATTGATTTCAAACCTCCTTTAAAATGAAAAGAGATGATCTGAGAGGAAGTTCCGAACTTGGAACCTCTTTTGGATCTCAATTAAAGGCGGTCATGATGAAACAACCTTCTAATGATGCGTTTAATAGAGCCTTCTCTACTATCGAAATATACGTGCGCGCACACATTTTTGTGAAGTGTTATGTTCCAAGTAATACTATGCAATACAAAGTTTTAAATTCTCTAATGATATTGTCGTTCCTACATATTAAGAATATAGAAGAAGTAGACAAAAATAAAACCCCAACAAAACGAACAAAGAATATTTTCTGAATTTTTAATACAACCACGGGTTGCTTGTAAGTTATGCAGATCAAACACGGGGCAGAACTTTTGAGTAACGGACTTTTATGCCTTAAATTACAAGCCGTTTGTGTAGAAGGCCAAAATAAGCATATTAATTAACATGCTTGCATTCTCACTCTTTCTCCAATTACTATGTGTGAGAACAAATAAGTTAATTTACAAGTACTTCACCGTTTCTTCAGATCCATCGATCTCACCCAACGTAACGGAAAAGATGCTTCACCCGTATTAGATGTAACTACCACATATTTTTTCTGTTACTCCCTCTGTCCCATCTCAAATTGCAAGGAATCTTTTTCACGGTCTCCAATACACACATTTGACCATTAATATATTTAACTATGTATAATATCGGTAAACAAAAAGTTACTTTTTAGAAACTACTTGTTATGACAAATCCAACAATATCACATGCAACAATATTATTGTTTATATATTTATTCAGATATGTAGTCAAAGTTTTCTTAGTTTGACTGAATCTTTGATTCCTTGCAATTTGAGCTGGGACGGATGTAGTCTGAGTTTTAGAATAGACAAAGTTTTGGAAAAGAATAATTAAAAGGTAAAGGTTTTAGTTGCAATATTATAAATTTATCATGTGTCGTGCAGTAGTTATAAAGTTTATGACCCGATTAATGCAAACCAAAATTTTTATCTTGATTTCTTCGAATTTGCATTTTAAATTTTGGTCTTTCCATGACTTTTGGAAAGACCGTTTTGCAAGAGACAAACTCTTTAGAATATGTTTATTAAAAAATAAAGTAATGTAGTATACTTATACTAGGGGTGTATCTAGGAATTTTAATTTGGCAGGTTGCAATTTAGTTTAATATATCTGAAATTTCAAAAAAATAGAATTAAGAAAATACGATAGATTCAAAAAATAAAAAAAATAAACTGGACACCGATCAAATGTCATGTGTTAACCAGTCTAATTTTTTTTAATAAAAAAAAGGCATGTCATTTCAAATCCTTTTAGGGAATGCACTTTTGGAGGATACCACTTTCATCCTATAAAAATGCCACTCCAACATCATAATTCCACCACAGCCATAGCCTAAAATACAAGCAAGCAACAAATCATATCAGGCTCCACAGCTAAAATTCTTCAAGAAAATGGCAAAAATGGCATTCATCCTTTTTCTTGCATTATCCATGTTCTTACATGGAGCCCTTGGTAAGTACAAACGTATCATTAAATCAAACTAACAAGAATCACTTCTCAATTTCAACTCATTTTACAAATTCGATCAACTTGCTTTTGCAGGGGGATTGGTCTGCGAAGAACTGCCAAAGGAAATGTGCTCGTACTCAATCTCATCCACCGGAACTCGATGCTTGCTCGAGACCGATGAAACCAAGAACTACCAGTGCAGGACGTCGGGCGTGGCCGTGAACAACGCCATGTCGAATCACATCGAGGTCGATGAGTGCATCAGGGCGTGCGGGCTAGATAGGAACGTTGTCGGGATTTCATCGGACACCATGGGTGATTCGAGGTTTCTGTCCAACATTTGCAGTCGGGATTGCACTCTCAACTGCCCCAACATTGTTGACCTTTACACTGCCCTGGCTGTGGCTGAAGGTGAAGCACTCAGAAGCTCGAAAATGTGACGAAAATGTATTGAATTAATATTGACATTTTTTTTCATGATTATAAATGCAGGGGGGAGTTTGTCAGAAATGTGCAAGAAGGTGCAGAAAAGCCCCCGTCGTATGATGATGGCAGCTAAGGTCCGGAGATCGGCTGTTGCTTCGGGGCCCACAGTTGCCGGCGCTCCATGCTCTGATGTGGAGGAGGCCATGAGCCCTACCTCCATTGAAGAAGAAGAAGAAGCTGTGAATGCTTGGGCTCCTGCTCCTATGTAATTCTACGTATAATTTGCATATTTCAAAATGTCACTTTAGTGATTTGTATGAATTTGTCACTGTTACGCATTATTGATTATTATTATTATTATTACTACATTGCAGCTAAAATATGGAATACCACAAAAAGAAGAAAAAAATCAATGAAGTCAAGTGTTATCGATTTGTCCAACTTTTTGTTTAAAATGCTATTTGAAAAATTACTTAAAGAAAGACATTACTTAAATTTCGTTCAAACCCGAGCTCATTTATCTAAAATTTCAATATTTTCAACTGGCAAAGTTCTAACTTTGAGGTGTGAATGGGAAAAAAATCGTTTTTATAAAATTCAAATAATAAAGCAAAGAATAAATCATTTAGCAATAATATTTATGAAAAAAAGAGCAGAAAAAGATAAAGGAAATTCTTTTGCCTATGGAGGAAATTCTTTGTTGTTCCGATTGCTTACATGTATGGTGAAAGCCAGAAATGGATTGCTTTTGGTTTTGTAGGCTACTGATTCTGTCTTAGGCTTTTAGCCTTATTATGCATGCATCTGGATGAGTGAGGACTAAGGAACTTTTAGCCTATGTTTGACGGAGCTTTTTGCTTTTATTATAAGTAAAAAAATATTTTAGTGTTCGGTAAAATGCTAAAAAATAGTTTATTTTAAAAACGAAAGATATTTTTAGAGGAATTATGGTTTTCCCCCTGCTTTCAATATAAGCCAACTTTGTTTATAAGCACGGTTCTGCCAAACACACCCTTAGATGATTCAACGTGTTAATTTCTGTTGCAAATTTTGTTAGTATCACACTTGAAGATACTGATTTTGTGGTGATAGTTACTGCTGAAGGTTTATATCCTCTTAGTTTGTTCCAGGCATGAATTGTTTTTCCATGTACGAACAAAGAGGATTGTCTGTTGCAATGTTGCTAAATCTGAACGAATTCTGTTCAGAATCAGTTTTCTTACCAAAATATGGCTCTTTTCTCCAGCCAATCAAACCATGGTTCCTGTTTCTTCTTCTTCTCTCGGATTAATCTTCCCTTGGGTGATTCTTCTGTTCTTTTTCCATACTTCCTGCTATCTGGTTCCACAAATGGCTGTTATGCAGTCCGGTTCTGACGGTAATGTTTGTTTGCAATGATGATCCTATTTGGCAATGGATTTTGCTGTGCTTCAGAATGAGAGCTTGGTCAAAATGATCCATAACAAGAAACATTTACACAATTTACATGCCAACAATAACAAATAACACATCCCTATAGCTCATCATCCTGTAGTTGCTAAACCAAACCAAACCATACCAATCCACTATTACATACACATCTTTGAGTTCCATTGATCCAGAGTTCAGAATGCGTTCACGGAAGTATTTTGAAGTGAAAAAGCCACGAGATTATGAAGGCGAAAACCATGCAGGCTAGCAGGAAGTTCATGACGCGCCGCCCGTGGCAGTAGTTTCTGGTATCAGAGAACACGACAGGTGCGTTTGGTGTTGTTGTCGATAAACCGGTGCCTGTATTTACCTCGATGGTATGCTCTCCCGCGATGTTGGTTGCTGAGGCACCGCATATTTCACAAGTTCTGCAACAGACAATGGTTCGTGTATAGAGAGAGTTAATAAAAAACACAGAACTAAGCAACAGCGACATTTATCTAACTTTGTGGATCATATTTTGTTATCATGTTTGGTTTACACGACTTCTTCAACTATACATGTGGTGCCGTTTGACAAATGTTACTATCAACCTAACACGATCCTTAACTGGCTCGGGACAATCTGCTTATAGATACGTGAAGTTCTCGACCATCTACCCAATTCAAATTAATCTGCGAAGATAAGCAAATCAGAAGAAGAGGGAGAAGTGCAACAAAAACAATACCCCTCCAGCCTATCTTCTTCGCAACTTCTTGATACCAAATTGAGACTGCTCTTAACATAAGTATCATCACAATAATCGTTGTGTTCTGATAGTTCAGGTTCATGCTTCACTGGAGAATAATAAAGCTACTTTCCTCTTTCAGTTATCAATACTACTGACATTTTTCTCATTAGAAGTAACAGAGCTACTCTTTAGCTCCAAAATTGTCGGTTATAATGGTTAATTAGGTCATTACGAACTCTCAACAGTGGTTTGCAATTCACAGAGGACAAATAACAAGATAAACAGAACACCAAATGCCACAATATAATCACATTTATACAAAACCACAAAACAGAAATCCTGTCAATGACTCCAGTTGCTATAAGGATTTATCCAGGATGAAAGAAAAGTCCCCACGTGATCTACTCGGCATCTAGAAAAGAAAGATAGTGCGAGAAAATTTACTGCTTAGTAAATTGGGGGTGATATCTTTACGTCTGGGTAAACAAGATAGAAGATCCAACAACCACAATTCCAAACAAAAAGATTTTTAAAAGTAGATATGCACAATCAGATGGCAAGGATACCTAAAATGATTTGCAGGGTATCCCAATGCCGCACAATTAGTCCCACCTTAAATCCATGCCCTCCCCTTAAACCTAATTTAATTTGTTTCTCACCGCTAGTATACAATAAAGTAGTGTGGCCAGAGTACAAGCTGTTAATTGATGAGTGGTTCGCATTCTAGTTAACATGAAATTAAACCGAAACTGATACGACAGGTGCAAAAGAATAATTCATCAGGCAATAATCACATCCCATCATGAATCAAAGAATATATAAGCTATACCAAGAAAACTAGAAACTTGTGAATAGCAGGACACGTTACCATCATCAGACCAGAACCTTGCTTTGAGGAATCTAAAATGACGTCGACAGTTTAAAATGATGTCAGTCAACCAATTTCACACTCCAGGCAAGAGCAAGATTCTCATCTTTGAGACCATATATCACATTTGATGGGAAATGTATTTGGCTGATCTTATGATTCCCTAAACAAGAAATGCGAAAAACAAACACACGCATCCTACGCTACTGTTGTCACTAGTTAAGTTAACGGGATATACTCCAAAGTGTAAAGCAAAGAAAACTCATTAAGCTACAGAAGAAATAATACAGTGTATTATTTGATGTTGGACTCAAAAAACAACAAACTGTAAAAACATATGACATCCATCAGATTCTCATTTCTTAACGGGATAACTATTGCTGCTGCATAAGTTAATCTTCTGGAAGATTAAAAAAATTAGTAACAGTACAAAGAAGGCAGAATAGATTCCAACATTCCAACCACCTTATCTTCTCAGAATTAGGCCATTTCTACAATGTGAACTCTGCTATATAAGTCATATGTCGCCATCATATTCGACCGAGATCACTTCAAAGAGCAGATTAAAACAAAGTTTGGCAGTCCATATAATCAATCTGATAGTAGTGACACATCAAACCAACCAGTATTCATGAAACAGAAGCCCAGGATATTTTTGAATGCATTGCCCTGCCCCCGTGTCTGAAGGTCGACAAAACCAACAAGAAACAAGAGCAAAGATCAATGGATTGTTTCTTTTTCCCCACTTTCTTCGGGAATTATGATCCTTTTTTAGCAAATTTCCTTAAGGGACTTTACAACTAACACCACGAAAATAATGGGCTGAAAATTCTGGGACAAATTAGGCATTCGGACAGGACAATGCAACTAGGAAGCAAAGTTGAAGACTCTCTACAGAAAATCCGATGAACATAAACTAAGAAATGAAGTAAACAAATTAGAAGGGTTATTAAGAATATGGTACTCACGTGTTGCCCTTAATCTTGAACCAGGTCTCTGCACAAAGCTTGTGGGCTGACCCCAAATCCCCTTTACAGCAACACCCCAATTGAATGAAACACTGATCGCCGCCGTGACCTCCGCCGCTAGCGGCGGCGCTCGACTTCAAAAGGCAAATCCTACACTCCCTCATCTTCCCCCGACTCTTATTATACAACTTCAGCTCCAGCTCCCCGCTCTCCAAATCCACCACCTCCTCATCATCGGACAATGCAGAGGACCGCCGCCGGCTGCCGTGCCGCTTCCCCCGGGAAACCACCGAAATCCCGTCGGACTCCGTGGAGAACCTGCATTCCTCGTAGGACCCGCCTTCCTCCGTGTCGGAGAACCTGAAGCTGCCGTCCGTGGTGGTCTCGCTGCTAGCCGCGGCGGATGGCCGCTGCCTCCGCCGCCTCCTGCGGCGGCGGTGGCGACGGAAGCTGGAAGTGCCGGCGGCAGGGGCGGGGGACTCCAAATCCGGCGGGGGAGCGCGGAGAGCCGACATTGGAAGGAAGAAACGGAGTGAAGTGAATGAAGCAGTGGTGGCTTCAGTTTGTTGAGTGTGTGAGTGGGTGTTTTGTTGTGTCCATTGGCTACGGCGGTGAGAGAGAATGTGGTGGTGGGGGAATGGGGATGGAGGTGTCGCGTCAGTTTGGAGGGATGAAAAGGGAAAGCTAGGAAACGGACATGCTTACTTCCTGCCTATTTTACCACACCTACGCCACCGTTACTGTGTGCCTTTTTCTTCTCCTGTTTTTTTCCTCTCTCTCGCAACAGAGGATCTCTCTCTCTCTCTCTCTCTTTGTGAAACTGTGATCTGTACTCGGCTTAATTTACATAGCGCGGTCACATTTTCTATTTTGTCTTTTTTTTTAAATATATATTTAAATAATAAATTGCTGTTCATATTTACTTTTCACGTTTTCGTTTGTTTGTTTAAGCATATTTCTGGATTTATAAATAATTTATGTTAATTCCAAATGGAATTGCACTCTTGCTTTTCTGACTTTATTTTCTATTAAAATTTGGGCACATATTTAAATAAATATATAAACAACGATATTATCATATATGATATTGTTTAATTCATCGTAACAAATAGTTTTTGAATATCAACTTTTTATTTGTTGTTCTTATGTGTAGGTTGACATTTCTGAACAATGTACTGATGATTGCAATGCAATTTCAGGGATTACATATAAATTTATTTTTCCAATGTATTAATCGGTTAAGTTTCGTTCAATTTTAATGAAGGAGTAGATTTTATTCGTTCCAACTTATATATCTCTTCCTTGAGATCAATTCGATTATTTTTTTATTCGATAAAAATTACTCTAGTTTTGTTCTACTATTATTCTTTTTCACTACACTTAAATTTACTTAAATTTAATAAATTTAAAATCAATCAAATGAAAATAATATGACTTGTTAGCTTATTCTCTTCAATTAATTTGCAAACTTAATTTGGTAAATATAATTTTATTGATTTAATCTATTTTTTCAATACATTTACATATAAATTCGTTTTGAATACATTTACTATTTTAATAAAAGTAGAAAATTTTATTTACTATTATTAAATTTTCATTAAATCAGTTTATTAGGTAGAAATAACGACAATGGTAATTTATGATTCTCATTTTCTCTCCTCTCACGCACGCGCGCACACACACTCAAGGATGACCGGAGACATGCGTCTTTGTGGGACCTCTGCCGCAGTGGTGGGGACCAGGCGTTTTTCTTTTCTTTTCTTTTCTTTTCTTTCCACCCAAAAGGAAAAGGTAAATTGCATTTACAACTTTGTCACGTTTTAAACAAATTACGGATCAGCCTTTAAAATTTTCACTAATGGCATTGAAATCCATCATTAGTATTACACCATATTTATTACTCCCACTGTTCCAACTGAACTTGCACTCTTACTTTTTGAATACTATTCTCTATCAAAATTTAATCACATATTTGAATAGATATATAAATAATAATATTATCGTATATGATATAGTTCAATTCGTCGTAGCAAGTATTCTAAATATCAACTTTTTATTTGTCGTTATTATACGTAGATAAACATACTAACAGTCAAGCGTGTCTTTTTCCACGTCGTTCAAGAGATACGTTTGACCGTTAATATGTTTATCTACGTATAATAACGACAAATAAAAAGTTGCTATTTAGAAACTACTTGCTACGATGAATTGAACAATATCAATACGTTAATATTATTGTTTATATCTATTCAAATATGTGATTAAATTTTGATGGAGAATGGTGTTCAAAAAGCAAGAGTGCAAGTTCAGGTGAGACGAAGGGAGTAGATAAGGTTGAATTGTGAGAATAAAAATAAATTTAGTAAATAAAATTGGTCTAGATTGTACTATTAAAATTAATAAATGTCAATTAAATAAAAACATAGTAATATACTAGTAACAAGTATCGAATAAACCTCTTTAAAAAAATATATCGAATAAACTGATCACATAATGTGGTGGTCAGTTTGTAATATCTTCAAAAGGCGGGGGAGCGTAATGATACATACGAAAAATCTTTCTTTTTTAACCAAACACGAAATCTGCGCTCCAAATCTTGTGCAAATGTCCTAAAATGACGTAGGTGTGGATATAATGAAAATGAAGTTAAAGGCTGATCCGTAATATTAATAACACGACGTTGTTGTTTCTTTGACCTATCCGCTTCTGTCTTTATTACATTTTCATATCATCATTTTATTTTATTTTTCAAGGCATCGCAGGATTTTAGGCCACCAATGCAGTTAGTAATGTTAATACTCCCTTCGTCCCATGTTAAACTGCAGAGAATCTTTTTTAAAAAAAATCAGAAACATATTTGACCGTTAATATATTTACATACGTATAATATCAACAAATAAAATGTTATTATTTAGAAATTACTTATTACGACGAATCCGACAGTATCACATACGATAATATTATTGTTTATATTTCTATTCAAATATGTGGTCAAAAATTGAGAGTGTTGACTGCCAAATAGTAAGTGTGCAGATTAAGGTGGGACAAAGATAGTATTTGTTTTGTTAAAGTTCAATACATTTTGATCTTTTGTTTTTAATTAATTAATATGAAGGCAAAGTATTGAAAATGATGTTCTTTCCATAGACACATGCAAAGATGGAGTTGAAATTAAAAAAATTATGAGGTAAAAGGTTTTAGTTGCAATATTAAAAATTTATTGTTCAACGTGCAGTAATTACAAGTTTATGACCTGATTAATGCAACCATAAATTTTTATCATGATTTCTTCTAATTTGCAGTTTCAACCTTGGTCTTTCAATAATTTATGGAAAGACCGACTTTCAAAAGACGGACTCTAATATGAATTTATATACTAACTAGCATATAATTATAGACAAATTCTTGGGAAATACCATTTTTCTATAGATACATGGAAAGACATGGCTGAATTAGAATTATATAGAGGTAAAATATTTTAGTTTCAATATTAAAAATTTATTATGCAATGTGCAGTAAATATAAGTTTATTACCCGAGTAATGCAAAGCAAAAATTTTATCTCTATTTATTCTAATTTTCAGTTTAAAACTTAATTTTTCATAATTTATAAAAATACCTTATTTCAAGAGACAGACCGTTAATTTTATCACAAACAAATGGTATGAAAAAATCAAATATGATGCTATCAGATCAATAATCTAATTCAAGATCTGTTAAAAAATATATCGCACACTAATTTTTTATAAGTATAATAATTACTACTTAATACTAATTGATTTTGGATCATCTCTACTTAATGTCAATTAATTTTAAGATTGAAATTTTAGATACATTAAAATTTAACAAGTACGGACGTTAAAATTGGTTTGGGTTTAGGATTTGAGCATTTTAAGCAAGAAATGGTGCAAAAAGGGAGATTCTCCACTACTTTCCAAATTTAAAGCTTGCAATGCCAAAACTAAAGATTGATTCTTCTTCATGAGAGTGACTTGCAAATCTGATTCAGAAAAAAGAAGAAAAAAACTTGCAAAGTTGCAAGGTTCTGGGACCCTTATGTTTCTTATACTCCTTCGGATTCTCCATATATAACAATTTCCTTTTTAATTTCTTCCTTTTATATTAACAAATTTTATATTTATAAAGATTCCTTTAATTTCATACTCCGATTTCTAAATATTGACATTACGGTTTGTTTTTTAATATTGACACATTTCTTTTTTGGTAAAATTAAGATTGTTTTCATTCACCCAATTTATTTTTTACGCTCCCTATACAATCTCCTCCACCCATTTTAGTTTTTTAAAAAAACATCCCCGTTGATTGGGTGTCAATATTTTAGGACAAGAGAGTACATTATCTACTCTCTCTCTGTCCCTCTGTTTTATACATTACTTCACTATTTATCAGTAAAGTTGATGCAATTTGCATTGAAAAAAATCTATAAACGAACAATATGATATATTGCTAGATTCGTTGTAACTTGTATTTTTAAAATATCTAATTTTTATAATTTATTGTTATACATAACTTAAGATATTAAAATAATAAAATCATCAATAAATAGTAAAAAAGATGAGATGAGACAATTATCGAGGGAGTACTCCCTTTTTACTCTCTAAATATAATTGATAAAGTTTCAAAAAAGGGTGCATATCCATAAACTTATAAGTTAAAAAATACATTGGACTCTTCATAAGTTTATGGAGAAGCCGTCTATCAGGGGATCCACTCAATTTAATTTTATCAACTAATTCATTCACGTAAATCAAACCACATAAATCTATGGTGTAATATACAGTATGATTTTCATTTTCTTATTATAATGCGACGTGTTTGTGGTGTTGGCTTCTTTAACTTTATTTCATATACTTTTTAAAAAAAACGCATAGTTTTTCTAGTTATTTTTTATACAGATTATATTATGCATGAGGAGAGAATTAAGCGCGAAAAGTAAAAGAATCAACGAATGAACGAAAATTGTTCACTTTTTAGTGTAAAAGAAAGGATAACGATTTTATTTTTTAAAAAGTGCAACAATTGTGTTAAAAAATTAAAATGAAAATTATATCAAAAATTATAAAATGGAGAAAATAAGTTTATAATTAAACTCTATTTTATTTTGTTTCAAGTCAATTATTAATAAATTATAATGTCAAATCATTTTAAGTCCTCAATGTCTTGTTTTAACTAGTTTAACCGTCAGACTGAGTCATTTTATAATTAATTTAATTTTTAGGATGATTTAATGTTTGTTTATATTTATTACAACTAGATTCCTATAATTTTAAAAAGGCAAGGTATTGGGAAAGACGGTCTTTTCCATAATCTTATGGAAAAATGGGGTTTAATTATAATAATAAAAGGTAAAAGGTCTTTATTGCAATATTAAA
>JAULKM010028136.1:0-13805 GCA_032355605.1 Rubia tinctorum | reverse complement strand
GATGTACTGAGAATCATGCCGACATGTGGCCACAGTTTCCATTTGTCCTGCATCGATGTTTGGCTAAGGAAACAATCGACCTGCCCAGTGTGCCGTCTCTCAGTTCATGATTCCATGGAAATGAAGTACATCCAGCCCGTGATGATGCGAAGAATGCAATCTTTCGACAGCACAGATATCTCAGCCGAGCAGTCCCAACAGCACTCGCGAACATGGCTCCTGCCCACAGATCAGCGGGCCGAGGAAAATGGAATCACGGAATCTCAACCTAATGCTGTTACTGCAAACATAGAATCGAGCGTTTCTGGAGGAGAAGCAGCAGCAAGATCATGACAGAACAGGATGGCCATGTTGAAAAGCAGGATCATGTCTGTAAATAGTTTTTAGGATAGGAAAAACAATTAGGTGATTCAGTTTCTTGGTTTTCTTATGATTCAGTTTCTTGGTATAAGATAGCATTGCAATGTGTTGTGCAACAGTATAGAGATATAGTATCATGAAAAATATTTTCTGTTCCTTATTTCTTGATTGATGTTCCTTTTCTTCTTTCCCCTGTCATGTGCTATTGCTGCCTTTTTGGTAACAGAATTATTAGATTTATGATTATATTTAGGCCCCTCTCTCCCGACATTAACCGCTTCAATTCAGCAATCCATTTTTATGAAATCCAGATCAATTTAGTCATACTAGTATAAGCACGTCAGATTTGATATATTCGGGCCTAATAAAAATACCCAAATTCAAATACTATAAAATACATTTTTAAACGGAGACGAATAGTGATACCAGAGTAATGATATGAAATCCGAAGTATAACAAAACCCAAATTGATTCAAATCAAACTTGATCGGTACCCGATTAAAAAAAAAGGAGTTGTAATTGAATTATGACCAAACTCAAAATGACCTAAATCAAATTCAAAGATCTATTTTTTTGTTCAAACTTACTCAAATCGATGGCATGAACCGAGCATAACTGATCAGATTCGATAAGACCCAAAAAAAATTATACCCAGAATTGAATGGATCTCACCTGTACCCTACCCAGAAGACCTGTTTGCCAGGTACAACTCTTTTGATATGATTTTCATTTTTCTATAGCCCTCACACTTCATAATTTTAAATCAAACCGTTACCTTCTTACTGTACAAACGGGATGAAACTAATGCATAAACATTTACTCCTCCCTCTATTTCATTGGACGTGCTACAATTTTTTTTTATTTTTCTGGATTTGACACACTTTCTTTTATGGCAATATTCTTTCAATTTCATCCACTCATTCTACTTTTCATTTTCTAAATTTAATTTCATCCACTCATTTCATTTATCTAAATCCAAACACCTAAAAATATAATTTCACATGTAGCGGGGGAGGTAGTAGTACTCACCAAATCAGCCAAGAATTTTCAAACATGGTACTCCCCCGTTTCTCTATAATTGACACACTTTCTTTTTTGGGTTGTTTCTTTTATATTGGCACACTTTCCATTTTTGGTAAGATTCCTTTAATTTCATCCACTCATTCCACTTTTTACATTCTATATTCAATTTCAACCACTCATTTTATTATCCTAAATCCAAACATTTAAACCTATGGTGTCACTTATAGAGAAAGTGAGGGAGTACTCGGACCTTTTAAAGTAGATAAAAAGTAATGGTACTCCCCCTGTCCCAATTCAATCTGCACACTTTGACTTTCAACAGTTGACTCAAAAAATGTTTGATCATTAATATCTTTTATTAAGCATAATTAAAACTTGTAAAAAACTGATATTATGAAAATATATGTTATAGCAAATCTAACAAGATATCATTCAATAATATTTATACTTATACACTTCATCAATTTTGGGGTCAAAGTTAAGAAATTTTGACTAAATCAATAGTTAAATTGCAGCTTGAATTGGGACAGGGGGAGTATCTAAAATTAAAAGGACCCTTTGTTTTTGCTACTCCCTCGATTTTTTTATATTGACACTCTTTCCTTTTTGGGATAATTTTTTTATATTGACACTTTCCTCTTTTGGTAAATTCTAAATTGTTTTCATCCACACACTTTGCCTTTTATTTTTCCAATTTATCCTACCCAACAAATTTCAAAAATCTGCCATTTGTAAGAGTGCCAATACATCACTGCCGGAGGGAGTATTCGGTTTTGTGTGACAAGTAATGGCGGTGGCTGGGGTGCACGCGGGTTGCATATCTTTCTCATCAAGAATTTCTGCTGACTCCATTCTTCCTCTTCCAAGAAAATCGCCGCTCACCAAATTTCACTAATCTCTTGTGAGTACTCTGGAAAAATCCACCTTTAATTGGTTCTCACTTGTCTTGTTTTTTGCTGAATTCTGCTTGTTCAAGTACTTGAAGTGTTGATTCTTGCTTTACAGCTTTGTGGGTGTTCCTTTTCATTTGCCAAAATCACTAAATGACCAATTATGTTCAGTGAATATCCTATAAAGTTAGAATTTTTCAGCTGAATTGTGGTAGAATTGAAGCAATCTTTTGGTTTGTTTTGTAATTTTTCATGTGGGTATTTGGCAGTGGCGAGCTTAAGCAATGATCCAATATGTGAGTGGATTTTGTCTAAGGGGAAAGGCAACTCAGATTACAAGAATCATCCCTGTTGGTGGTGGCTGCATTAATAGAGCTAATCGCTACGACACCGATGCAGGTCCCTTTTTTGTCAAGACTAACAGGTTTGCTACTTGTTCATGCATTTTTAAGATGATTTTGTGTCCTGTTAGATCAAGAAAAGTTTGCTGCGATGTTCTTGTTTCGATAAATTGTTTGTAATTTGCAAATGTGTATGGTTTGATAAGTTGTGAGGTATGAAACTACATAGAAAGTCGATTCTTTGGGACAAAAAACTGTTTTTGAAAGCAGACTATTATTGGCTTGGTTCAGGAGCATCGGACCATCTATGTTTGAGGGATAGGTTTTGGGGTTAAATGCTATGTACGAAACTCAAACAATCGTGTTCCTAAACCATATAAGGTGCGGATATGATTACATCTTTGCAGCTTCTTTTCACTAACCTCATTTCTGTAATTGACTTATCTATGAGTGGAAACTCTTCATGCATTTAGTTTGGATCAGTGCCGACTGGGGGCTCGTATATCATCATGGAATTCATTGAATTCGGCGGTTCTAGAGGCAATCAAGTGAGCTAAATTTCTTCTTATGATATGCATTGTTACTTTCAGCCAATTATGTGATATGCCTGTCTACGCGATAATCTGAATTAGGAAGGAAACTTGCTGAAATGCACAAAGCGGGCAAGTCTGACAAGGGTTTTGGTTTTCATGTTGATAATACCCTAGGCAGGTATTTTGTTAATACTGAGAGCATTTTGCATTAGTAGCTTGATCAACTTTCATATGACTTCAACGACTTGGGACACTGTGATTTTTACAGTACTCCACAGAAAAAAATACTTGGACTAATGATTGGGTAGAGTTTTATGCCAAGCATCGACTTGGTTACCAATTGCAGTTGATACGACAGCAGTATGGCGATTCAACAATTTATGAAAGAGGTGTTGCCTTTCTACACCTTTAATTGTTTAGCATGGCAATGAGATGAGTTTATACACTTCCGTGTTAAATGAATGATGATACATCCAAAGAAACAACTGATTGCGAGAAAACTCGATAATTCTTTCTCTTCGCGTGAAGGTGAAAGGCTTGCGAAAAACATCGCGCCTTTGTCTGAGGGCGCTGTCATCGAACCTTGCTTGTTGCATGGAGACTTATGGAGTGGGAATATCACACTTCAGATAACAATGGCGAACCTGTCATTCTTGATATTGTACGTATTACATTGTTCATACACGAAAAACCTCCATACTTCGATCCAAAGCCATTCTGAACTCTTTCATGAACTTGTAGATGGACATAATGAAGCAGAATTCGGGATGTCGTGGTGTGCCGGATTTGGAGGGTCTTTCTACACTGCTTAGTTTGAGGTAAGTCACTTTAAACATGTCTTAAAACAACTGAATCCCATTGGTTTTTTGATTTTCTTGTGGTCTCAGGTGATGCCTAAGCAACCTGGTTTTGAGAAAAGGAGAGAGCTGTACCTTCTCTATCATTTTTTGAACCATTACAATCTGTTTGGATCTAGTTATAGGTCTTCTGCTTTGTCCATTATTGATGATTATCTTCACATGTCAAAAGTTTAGGTCTGAAGGTTCATTGATGTAAGTTTATGTACACATGAGTAGTAGGACTGGATTCATTTACACAGAAATGCTTAAATGTAGGAAAGTTGATAAGTAAAAGGATCAGCAGATCTTCTGCTTGAGTTTTTTTTCCTGAAATAGTAAGGGTACAAATTTAATCTGGATATCTTAAAAAGAAAAAAAATGCAAATACAGCGGAGTGGTGCAGGATCAAACACTGGACTTCCAAACATTCAATAAGCAATGCAATATGAGACACACAGTGTAACTAACTAATGAATGTCGTATGTTAAGATATGCAAAAATAAATACATGGTATCAAAGCAGAAGAATAAAAGTACGAAAAACAATTTCATAGTTCTTCAGAACATATGCACAACATAACTAAACTAATGCACATTATAACAACCAGTAGCTATCATACAATGGAAATTAAATAAAAAAACAAATTCGTGTTATAAAGAAGACTCAAGACATGCATATCTGACTTGCAAATTAAAAAAAACTCTAAAAAAATCAACAAGAAGAAGACTGAAAAAACACACATACACACACAACAAGAATAAAATGGTAGAAACTCCAAATATTCAAAACAAAAAACAAAAAAATAAAATAGTAGAAAGAGAAGGCTGAGTCAACTTCTCCGGTTTAGGAGAAACGTCCTTGTTTCCCTTCGTATTATCAGCACCTGATTTTAGAGGAAGACCTCCTGCTTTACCCTTCTCGCTACCCATAGTCTACAACAAATAAGCAACAAAGGCGTTAAATCAGAATGGCGAACGATTATTAAACAATAAAATACAAACGGTGATCAATTATTGAAACCTAGAATCGTAAAAACGTAAAAAAAAGGAAAACTTATCTATTTGAACGGCGAGATCGCGAGGAAGTTGAACGATGAAGAAAATGCAGAAAACGATAACAAATTTGGTGAAGAAACAACGAGAAAATTACAAAGCAACAATGGCAGAAAGCAAAGAAAAAGTGAGAGAGAAAACGAAAGGTAAAGTGAGAGAGAAAAAATGGAAAAGAAACGGTAAAATTCAAGTTACAATGGTTCAGGAAGAAACCGCTGGAAAAGAAAATGAAATTATAATTTATAATAACTTCCCTAATTTATAACTAATTACAATTTGAACCCCATTTTTCAAATCAGTTTCTGACATATCCATAAGATTATGCCGTCTTTCCTGGAAGTTTCTCTTACTTTTTAATGAGAAATTTATCCGTTTATACTGAAAAGGTAGGTACTCAGCATTAATTATATACAAGTAATATTATTTTCATAGAATTAATATCAAAAATTCAAAAAGAGAGAGAATATATTAAGGCAAAATTTTGGGAAAGACGGGGTTTAATTAGAATAATAAAAGGTAAAAGGTCTTTGTTGCAATATCAAAGTTTTATTATGCAACGTGTAGTAGTTATAAATTGTATAACCCGGCTCATGCAAACCGAAAATGTTATCTTAATTTCTTCTAATTTACACTTTAAACTTTGGTCTTTCCATGACTTATGGAAAGACCGTCTTTTAAGAGACGTACTCATAATTTAATTAGATAATGAAAATATTAATAAATACCACTTTAGCAAAATAATATTATCGTTATCAGTATTGCATACATACGGATTTTATAGAATATGAAAAATGATCAAAGTTTTGAAATTTTGATTGTAATATCGCGTCATTGCACGGTTTATGATAAAAATATATTTATTATTATCATACAATCTTTTACAAAAAAATTAAAATATTTAAATTAGATGATAGTTTGCACTAATTAAACGTTTAGTTATAAATGTCATTTTTCTTCTTTTTCCAACAATTTTTTAATATATTGTGATTAATTGATAGCATTGTACTACTTTTTTACCAAAAAAATATTTTCAGAGAAGGTCATTTTGTTTATTAAACATTCTAGGGAATACCGGGAAAAAAATTCTGTGGTCATCGAATATTGTACTTCTTAAAAAGTTATACATTTTCTGGCAGCACAAGTGGCTAAACCATGCACGGTCAAATATAATGAGGAGCTCATTTATAATGATAAAAAAATTATGTATGTTAGATCCAAATTTTTTAAAGAGTTAAGTGCTAAAATAACCTTATGTTTTGGTCGAAAGTGCCAATATAACCTGTAAAATTTGAAAGTGCAATTCTAACCATATTACTTGATCTAAATTGCCAATCTAACCCCGAGAGCCTGAATTTTACCAGAATTATGTGAATTAACTATTATACCCATGTATATAAAAATAAAAATATATTATATTATCCTTAGTTTCTATTAACAAAATGTTTTTCGTTTTCCATAAATTCTTCTTTGCCGTGCTATTCTTTTCCAACGGCGCGACGAAGGGTTTTCACCTTCTTCTCTGCCACCAAACTTTTTCGACGGCCTGTCCTTCTCTCCAGCGGCTCCATTTTTTTCTTCTTCTCTGCTATTCCCCTTTGGTTTCTATGTGGTTTAGGGTTTGATGAAGGGTCGAACTCGGAGGAGAAGCGAGTTGAAGTTGAAGCATTATAGATGACGCGACTGCGGGGGAGGGTTTTGATTTCAGATCTGGGGGTGGAAGAGGGGTTGTGGATGTGGTGGAAATCGATGGTGGTGGTGATGGGGGGAAGACTGTGGCAGTGGGAATAGATGGTGGTGGTGGGTGGACTAAGGGTTGTGGTGGTGGGAATCGATGGTGGTGGTGGGGTGGGACGACGAGAATTGTTGGAAGGGCTGTGGTGGAGCAGAGGTTACGATAGCGGTGGTGGAGGAGCGGCAACCCTAAAACCCCCTGTGATTCCAGAATGATGTGCGCCTAAGCTTCTAAGCTTTCGGTTCGGCATGTAGTCATAGAGTGATGCATTTTTAGTGTTGATTTTAGTTAGGTAGTGTTAGGTTTCCTTTTCTGTTTTTAGTTAGTTATTCATTTAAACTTTCGATACAGTGCGGTGACAGGTAGCGTTGGTGGCACTCATTCAGTTTGAAAGTGGTGGTTGGGGCAAAATGAAACTAGATTTTAGCTGGTGAGCAGAAATTTCTGGTTGGGGTGAATTATTGGAGTTCCGGCGAAACTCCAGATTTCGGTGCCCGACGACGGTAGAGCGGCAGAGATGCAACGGCGGGTGGTGGTAGAGGTGGAGATACTATGGCGATGGTGGTGGAGGTGGTGCTAAGGTGGTTTTGAAGATGAAAAGAACTAGGGGTATTTTTGTCATTAAACTTTTAGTTTTAAGACTAGGGGTAATTTTGTCTTTTCATATATCTGTCAATGCCGAAATTTCTTCAGTCAACGCCAGAATATTGCGAAAAGGTTATATGGGCACATTTGATGCAAAAGTTTGAGTTACAATAGCACTTTTAGACTTTACAAGATTGTATTAGCACTTTTGTAAAATAATAGGGTCATTTTTGTATTTTGCCCTTTTTAAATTAGTGATATTTTCAGCAATTCATAATTAATTGATTGAATTAGAAATATATAAATAAAAGTTTTAAATTTTTATCCAAGAAAATACGGAGTATAAATATATCATCTTAGATTAAATATATATATATATATAGTTTTAAGTTTTCAATATTTCATAATTATTAATTATACAAATTAAAGAAAGTTAAAATTTATGATAATTTAAATTTAATACTCCCTATGTCCAAGTTTAACTTACAATTTTACTATTTGACAAGTCAACATTGTGAAAGTTTGATCACATATAATAATAATAATAATATATATATATATATATATATACTATCATATGTGATACTGGTGGATTCGTCGTAATAAATAGTTTCTAAATATTAACTTTTTATTTGTTATTATTATATGTAGTTAAACATATTAAAGTTCAAATATGTTTATTGAAAATCGTGGAAAAAATTCTATACAGGTTAAACTGGGACTGAGAAAGTATTAAAATTAGAATATAATATACCTTAATGCATTGAATTTTTAATGATAAAATATTGAGAAAGACTGTATCTCTATAGGCATGTGGAAATACTGTGTTGAATTAGAATTATAGAAATGTAAAAAAATAGTTGCAATACTAAAAATTTATTATGCAACATACAATAATTTTAAGTTTATGATTCGATTAATGCAATCCGAAAGTTTTATCTTGATTTTTTCTAATTTACAATTTAAACCTTAGTCTTTTCATAACTTATGGGAAAACGGTCTTTCAAGAGAGGAACTCACTATTTAATACTATTGCCAAACACATATTGATATGTACTAAAATATGTCATTTCTAAATATTAGTTAATAAAAATTAAATAAAGTCATATAAATAGACAATGTTTTGGGAAACACCGATTTTCCATAGGCATATGAAAAGATGAGGTTGAATTATAATTATAGAAAGGTAAGAGGTGTTAGTTGCAATATTAAAAATATATTATGCAACGTCCAGTAGTTATAATTTTATTACTCGATTAACGCTATCCGAAAATTTTATGTTGATTTATTCTATTTTGCAATTTCAACTTTGGTCTTTTCATAACTTATGGGAATGCCGTTTTCAATAGACGGGCTGTAAGAAAAATTGCAAATAAAATTTACAAAGTGTTAAATAAATCATTGAAAGTGTTTACAAATAAAACCTTTCGATACTATATTTAATATTTATATAAATCATTTTATACTGATTTTTGTCTCAAAATTAATATTTATTAGAAACACTTATTTATATATATAAGTTACTCTATCTATTATTCTATATGTTTAACATAGTAATTTTAGATAATTTTTAGGAAAATTAAATTACGTGAAAAAAATTGATTGTAATGAGTAAAAAAAAATAAGTAGATGAAAATGATTAACTTACTATCATGAAATGAATGTTGATAATATTAAAAAAACCAAAATGGAAAGTGTATTAAATATATATATATTGTAAAAAATATGTATTATGAGATTGAGTATATAAAAAGAACGTGCATACTCATAAATAGGGTATGATTAATTACTCACTAATTGAAAAATATTGAAATATAGAATGAACATTGAAAATGGGGGAAGAGATTTACATTGTAAATTGAGGATTGACTTTATAAATTATTACATTTTCAATTATTTTAAAAGTGACGTGAAATTATGTGTGAATGTTATGTGGCAAAAAATGGCATCCATTAATATATACTATATATTGTGAAAAAAGAATTTAGTCATTCAAATTTTAATCCCATGCTTGCTCCAATTACTCATCACTGAACGGAAACCGGTCCTTAATTTCAAAGAGGTATGTGGTGGCAACTGGGTAGGCACGTGGACAGTCCTTGTCTCCTCTACGTGTCTTTCATGCAGCATAACTTGCAGACCCTCAGAATCCAAGACGGATTACCTAAACTATCCCTCCCCAACCGCCTCAAATATTCACTCACTTCACCATATTCCGAAGGACGACATCGTAAATTCACACACATCCATTTCCCCTAGACACTTCCGCACCGCCTTCTATATATCGCCTCCAAACGCATCATCGTTCCATTACAGACAGCAGCACAGACAAACCGAATCAGACCTAAAAACCGAGACAGATAAAGAGCTTAGGAAGATGGAACGAGGAGGCGTGATGCTAACGTACGCACTGGGTGTTTCTATCCTCGCCTTCTCAGTTTCATCGTTCTACTACGGAGATCTGGATCAGCAGCTCGCTAAGATACGCCAGGTCACAGGCAAGCAAACCCCAGCTTCTTCTTCCTCCAACCTCTTTGGCTCGGCAACGGAGCTCCGGTTCAAGTCCTTTATGCAGGAGTACGAGAAAAGCTACCCCACCCGCGACGAGTACGTGCACCGCCTCGGGGTGTTCGCCAAGAACTTGGTCAAGGCGGCGGAGCACCAGGCGATGGACCCCACCGCCGTCCACGGCGTCACGCAGTTCTCCGATCTTACTGAGGATGAGTTTGAGAGTATGTACATGGGCGTCAAAGGCGGCGGCGCTGGCGATGGGATCCATTTGGGGACTGCCGCAACAGCAGCGGGAGATGCTGGTGAGTTGCCGGAGGAGTTTGACTGGAGAGAGAGAGGTGCGGTGACCGATGTCAAGAATCAGGTTAGATCCCTTTTTGATTTGACTTGATCTCATTTTAGCATTCAGTTCAATTGACAAATGTAGCTGTTTCAATTGAAATGAATACTCATTCGACAGCCAAGCCATGTTCTCCTGAATTTATCTGCATTTGAGTTCGGTTCAGTAGAAATTTGATGAAATTTAGCTAACTTTAGTTGTAGTTTTACTATTTCTCAACACGTTTTAGTTCAGTTAAGCAAAATATAAGCTAAGCTCCGGAGAACAGGGCCTTAACCATGGAACATGTGGTGCTAGGCGAAGTTTATACCCTCTTTTAACCAAAAGTCATATTCCTATGCATTTTTTCGCATTACAAATAGACTTTGGTTCATCGATTGACTTTGGTTGGGCCTGTTTTTTTTTCCCGACTGAATCAAACTATAGAGACCACGATAAAGGACTAGTTGTTGTGAATATAAAGTTATGTTGAGTAAATGTTGCATATTACAGGGGAAGTGTGGATCATGCTGGGCATTTAGTACAACTGGAGCTATTGAAGGAGCAAACTTCATTGCAACTGGGAATCTCGTCAGCCTCAGTGAGCAGCAGCTTGTTGATTGCGACCAGAGTGTAAGTTTGTCTTCAACCTTTTCTCTGTGCAGTTGCATTCAACAAAACCAATTAACTGAAACTATATTGTTATTTACTTCATTCTCAAGTGTGATGTGCAAGAAAAAGATGCGTGCGACTCGGGGTGCTCTGGTGGGCTAATGACAAATGCTTACAGCTACCTGATGGGGGTGGGAGGAATAGAGGCAGAGGAAACCTATCCTTATACTGGTAAGAAGGGAGAATGCAAGTTCAACCCTCTAAGAGTTGCTGCCAAAGTCCGCAATTTCACCACTGTCCCCGTCGACGAGACTCAAATCGCTGTGAATCTGGTGCGCGACGGTCCACTCGCAGGTACAAATCTCATGCGGTAGAGTAACTGCTGCTATTGCAAACTTACAATACATGAGGATGATATTTCGATTTGAACTTCAGTTGGATTGAACGCGGTGTTCATGCAAACTTACATCGGGGGCGTGTCGTGCCCTCTGATCTGTGGCAAGAAGCGGTTGAACCACGGGGTTCTTCTCGTCGGGTATGGGTCGAGGGGGTTCTCGATACTGCGGCTCGGGTTCAAGCCGTACTGGATTCTGAAGAACTCGTGGGGGAAGAAGTGGGGGGAGGAGGGCTTCTATAGGCTTTGCCGAGGCCACAATATGTGTGGAATCAACACCATGGTTTCCGCTGTGGCGGCATAGGGCTCTTCAGTGAGTATGGGATGTTGCTGCTGCTATATGGAAATTGTGTAAATTAATAATGTAGCATCTTAAATACATTAGTGTTGTCTCCTTGTGATCATGGAACTATCCATGCATGTTTGTTTACTGCTTGCCTGTAAGTGGAAACTGGAAGTTGAATAATTTGTTCCTAGTTTTTACATGTTTTGAAGTTGGATATTGTGGTTGGTAAATCTTGATTCTTGGCATGCTTCTCCTTTTGGAAAAAGGTCTGGATTGAGGGTTTAAGGGGAAGTGAACTAGACAGAATTACAGTAATAAATGGCAGCAAAGGAGAAAAAAAAAGGTTTGGATTGAAGATAAAATGTGGATTCAGGATTTAAGGGGAAGTGAACTAGAAAGATTAGGAGAAAAAAAAAAAGTCTTGGATTAAGGATCTACGGGGAAGTGAACTAGAAAGATTAGGAGAAATAAAAAAGTCTTGGATTAAGGATCTACGGGGAAGTGAACTAGAAAGATTAGGAGAAAAAAAAAAGTCTTGGATTAAGGATCTACGGGGAAGTGAACTAGAAAGATTAGGAGAAATAAAAAAGAGAATCCGACCTACCGGATTCGAACCAGTGACCTAAGGATTGGCTGTTAACAACTACAGTCCTCCGCTCTACCAACTGAGCTAAGGTCGGATTTGAAGTTTCTACCAGATGTAGACATAATTCTATTTTAAACTATATGGAAAAAAACATACCTGTGGACTGTGGAGTTATTAAAGAATTTATGAAACATGACTCCCCTCCCAAAGAAAATGACACATTTACATTTTTTAAATCAAATTTTAC
This sequence comes from Rubia tinctorum, assembly GCA_032355605.1. Taxonomy (NCBI): domain Eukaryota; kingdom Viridiplantae; phylum Streptophyta; class Magnoliopsida; order Gentianales; family Rubiaceae; genus Rubia; species Rubia tinctorum. Next base: position 1,495 of record JAULKM010028136.1, on the reverse strand, counting down.
AAACTTTGACCTAATTATATATTAATATATATATATATATATAATAAAAATATCATGTGAGATATTGTTATATTCGTCTTAATATCTATTTTCTAAATATCGTTTTTTTATGCAAAATTATTGTGTGTAACTAGATATATTATTAGCCAAATATGATCATTGAAAATCATGAAAAAATAAATGTGTCAGTGGGACGGAGGGAGTATAAACCTTAAATGAGACTTGTTTGCCTTCAAACCGTCGCCCCTCAAAATTTGTAAATTAGTTACCTCGGTCCAGCTAGATTTGCGCTGCAATCATTATCACGTTGTTCAAGAAACATGTTTGACCGTTAATATCTTTGTCTATGTATAATAACAGCAAATAAAAAATTGTTATTTACAAATTACTTGTTACGAAAAATTGAACAAAATATCATACATGATAATATTATTGTTCATAAATTTATTCAAATATACTGTCAAATTTTGATTGACAGTAGTTTTAAAAAAACAGAAGTGCAACAAGAGTGGGACATAGTGAGTATTCATATTCTGCCCGCATTTGTTATTAACAAAAGAATTCATATGGTTCTTCCTTAGTCCTTATTCTCCCGAGTTTCAGTTCAATTCACCCGAGTTGCAATCCAATTCATTTTAGTAGAGATTTAGATTACTTTAGTTACAGTATTACTTTTTTTAATATTCTGATATTTTATTTTTATTCAGTGCTATTTAGTCATGGATATTTATCCCCCATCTAAATTCGTTATTTTTTTTTCTATATCTGTCTTCTGATATGATTTTCAACTCAGCTGAATTGAAGTAAAATAAAATTAAGGAAAAAGTGCAAAAATGACCCTATAAGATTGAAAAAATGCAAGAATGACCTTGTAAAATCTAAAAGTGCAAAACTAACCATAAATGTTTGTAAAATAGTGAAGTTATACCAAAATTGCACTATTCCGGCATTGACAGAACAGATTCAGGCATTGACCATTAATCAAAAGACAAAAATACCCCTATTGATAATACAAAAATTGAATGACGAAAATACCCCTAGCATCTCCTTCATCACTAGGTCCGCCGCACCACCAGGTCCATCGTCGCGCCACCAGTCTCTAATGAGCTCATTTCCTCAGTCTCTACCTCAACCAGTTCTATCGCATCCAAAAGTACAAACTCTAGTATAGGCCAAACAAACAGCAACAACAGCAAACCCTCCAGCATTTCCATGCGTTGCTCCCACCACCCTAGTTTCGTCGCCCATCTCCGCCTCCCTCCACCCTATCTCTGTCACCTTAGCTCCGTTGCATTGAAACCCTAGTAACACCACATTAACCTTAGCTCCGCCTAAAATCCCATCCTTCCTGTAACAACACTATCACCGCACAGGACGTCTGCCATAAACGGAGAAGACGAATGTCATCACCTGCTCCCACCACCACCACCACCACCACCTTCGCTCCGCCGTCGGGCCTTCATCGCTGCTCCGCCCCATACCCATAACAACCGCC
>JAULKM010028125.1:0-13805 GCA_032355605.1 Rubia tinctorum | reverse complement strand
GTTGTTGCATGATTAGCATAGTTACTTGACTTTGCTAGTTTTGTTGTTTTTCTTTCATAACTTAGGAAACCAACCAACCAAACCCACCCTCCCCCCATTTTACTTGCTTATATATATATATGTGTATATATATATATATATTATATATCTAGGCTTATACTCACCCTTGTATGCATGAACCCTTAGGAATATCCCTCTTGTCTGTGGATGACCCCAACTTGCCAAACTATCTACTTAGTTGTATTTAGTAAGCATTTTGGCTTATAAATTGTATCGTTGAGAGGTACGACGACGAACTCCCACTAGAACATGCTTAGGTAAGGGAAAAGAAAGACCAAACTTAAGATAATCTAAGTAGTAGGTGATGAAGAAAGAATGAGGGGGGCAAGCACTTTCAGAAGGCTCAAGGGATATATGCTCATACGAAGACAAAAAAGGAAAATTATCCTTAAGTTTTTCCAAGTAATAATCAAAACGGAATACTAGTAATGGTAGAAGAACTGGTGGGTTGGTCTGAATCCTCTCCAGAGTTGACATTGTCTACAGGAACTTCTTCTACGGAAGATTCAGCAAAATTAGAGGTAGACATTGAGGCAGAGAGAAGAGCTAAGATCCAGATGAAAACTATGAATAAGAGTTCACGAAAGGAAAGATGGTATATTCTGGAAAAAAATTGAAGAAGAAACACAGGACATACAACAAAGAAAAAGGATACTAATAGAAGAATCCCTACACTAAGGTTCAAAGACAGAGCCATTTTAATACAAATAACGTACAAGCACACAAGTATAAGAATCGTCCTACAAAGGAAGATTAAGAAAAGAAAAACATACGTTTTGATGAATAGTGGTGGAGAACTGGAGCAACAAAGAAGATAGGAAGAAGATGAATTCGAATGGGTTAAGGAATTTAATTTACGTAATTAAAAAGGTAGGAGAAGTCAAATTGGACAAGGAAATTAATGATAATTTCCTGACAAAAATCACCTTACCTATTCAGAAATACAAGAAGCCAACGGAATATAGGTAGACAATAAACTGAATAGTGACAGAATTAAGCCACTAAAATTGAAGCACTTATAAAAGGGAAGATACAACGACATGAGAGAGAGAATTTTGGAACAATACAATGAATAAGGAGAAGCAAATCTCAGTTCAATAAGGAAAAATGTCAAATGGCTAAGTTTCTTACAAATATAGCGGATATGGAGAAAAACTAAATTCAAAATTAAAATTTGAATATCGAAAATGCAAACATAATCGCATTAGTAACTAAGAAGCGAGTAATACTTTGAGAAGACAATCTTGGTTATGTGAATAGCGAACATGTTATTATAACTTCCGAAGTTCGTGAAATAGCACTTTGCACATATATTATAAATGAAGTCATCGCTTCATGTTACAAGTCTTCATGGCAAGGGGGAGCTTATGTTGTATACCAAGCTTATAAGCTGGAGGCTGCTGGCCTTTAGGCCCTACCCAATTCTTGACAATGACTCAATAAATAACGAATTCATAATGATTTTGCCCATTTACATGGTTAACCATGAACCGATAAAGGCATAGTTAGGACTAAGAATATTCAGCCTTGAACAAAAACATATGGAGCCAAAATTAACACTTAGCTACAAATCGAGATTATAGTGATCACGATTGAACAACGATGTGACTCATGTTCATGGACCCTAGTAAAGCAGAGCCACGATAACGATTGCTTAAAATTAAACGAGACCAACACTATCTAAGGTAAGTGAGACTACACAGAGAAATTATAGTTCTCCAAGGAAAACACTGACTTGATCGTCAGAGTGTTTTCTCCGGAGTCACTTCCGAGATCTTTTTTGCAGGAGGAGGTATTTCACGTTGAACGGAGAGTGTTTTAGTGGGTTGGATTACCACATCACATAGATACCCATGAACTTATGTTAAAAAAATAAGCCGTTTGGACCTTCACACTACACAGGGTCTCACAGTACGATTTCTTCTCCGATTGAGACATGGAAGAGCAAGCAGGTGGAAGGTAACAATCATCACCACTCATGACCAGCCCCAACTTGCTTTTAATTCCCATTTTGAAAAAGTCAAGCAAAGCCTTCAACCCATCATTACTTTTACCGAGGTAGTCAACAAAGTTCTAATCAAAGAGTCACACACATTATTCTCAATGAGAATTACATGAAGACAATGTCTTACGCCCAAGTGCTTCCAATAAGGGAGTTTGGAAAAAATAGAACACTTCTTCCAACTTCCTTCATTTGCAAGTTTATGCTTCCTCTTCCTAAAATCATTATTAATTTACCTTAATATTTCATAAACCAAAACCCTCATTATTGGTAATGGTTCCCCTCTATTCTATACCTTTCCATCAAACAATTTTTTCGCCAACTGCCATGGGTGACCCTCCGGAAGAAACCGCCCGTGCCACTGATAAATGGTTTTGCAAAGGTACATCAATTGACCAAAACAATTATTATTTTCACAAACAATACTTGAATAACATCCTTTCACCAAGTACCCGAATAAATTTCTTTATGCTGGAAAATCATTAATTGTTCAAAACAACAAAGCCTTTATTATGATATAATCACTGGCACTACCATCGTATGTTCTAAGACCTTTGTTGAAAACATTCACTAAATTCTCGATAAAAGGGGCAAGGTACACACACACACACACACACACACACATATATATATTATTATCAGGTTGCTTAGGTACCAAAATCATCAAAGGCAATAACACATACTTTCACTTCATTGTCAACAACGAGGGGAGATTATAGATCACCACCATGACGGGCCATGAGATATGTGTGCTACTCATATTACCAAATGAATTCATTCCATTAATAGATAGGCCAAGCCTCAAATGTCAGGGCTCCACACTAAACTCAGCGTACATAGTGTTAAGCTTTTTCTACTGCTCACCATCCGATGAGCATCAAATGCATGCATTTTACAAAGTATTTAACATCTCTTTTGTTATCTTTTGGTTGGAAGATTTCTATATTTAGGTAGGTTTACATCATAAGGAGTTTAGATAACCGTTTTCAGTTTTCTTATCTAAATCCTTCATTTTGTAACCTATTTTGAGTCTAATGGAATTCTAATCCTTACTAGCATCTAGATTCCTTTTTGTGAGCTTAATTTGTAAATTTCTCGTAAGTATTTCAGAGTATTTTATTCAAGGCCAGTCGCAAGGATGGTAGAAGACTTAAGTCCATGAGTCAAATTGTGGTAAAAGATAGAAGGGTCGAAGAAGGAAGACAAAAAAGTGAATGAATTGTGATGCGGAAGTTTGAACCAAGTTCTTAGAACGATCAGAGAAGAATCAGCCTCTAAAGATGGTATTATTGGATTCTTCTTCTTGAGCGCTATAAAATCGACTACAAGAACTCCCAAATAAAATCAACGGTTTACCTGTAGCAGTGCGTACAAATTGAAGAGGCTGTAGAAGCTGAGCAGAGAGCTTGTTAAATTAGTGACAAATGTGCACGGTCCATGGGAAAGGGCCAGCGGCCCATTTATTTTGTTGCTTTTCTCCTTTAATTCCTAGACAATAAATAGCTTCTTCTTACCCCATTTGATATTAGCCCGACTTGTGACCTCCAAACCCTAGTTCTTTCATTTCTCTTTCAATTCCTTCCATTTTTGAATATTTATGTTCTATGTATTGGTTTTCATAATCTAGTCCAAATATACTCTTTGGACCAATTGGTAACCATTTCCAGTATGAATTTGTGAGATTTGGGTTATCCTATTTTGTGTTTTAATTATCAAGTATGTTTTGTGCTTTGTTGTGTGTTTAATGCATTACTTAGACTAGGATGATCAACTAGTTGAAGATTGTGAATTGATAAGAATTTGTTATTTGTCGATGTGATTATTGTTTATTGATGTTAGGTTGTAATTAGGGATGACAACTAATAATAATTTTTTTTGATGAAATTGCTTAGGTTTAGGATGAATTTGAATGGGTTTACCAAATTATCGATACGGCTCACTGACAACGTCTAGCATGAAGGCCAATTCTTGTAGTCTTTATTAGTAGATATACTCGTGCTATCTATATGTTTCTCGCATGTAGGAAATTGTGGTAGTTGTGTTGGGTATCCCTGTTTATTACTATTCTCAAGGAAGTTTATGACGCTTATTGTTTAGAGTGACACAAGAGTAACAGTTATTGTATGATGCCAATCGCCCACTCTAACAATAATTGAGGAGAGGTGAGAAATGACTTTACTCTAAAGTGTTGACAAGTTCTCCCAAATATGTGGTTAATCTATAAAAATCATATGATTAGTCGATGATAAACGGATAACTAGAAATGTAAATAGATTGTACCCAAGACTCGTTATCATATTAATTACATCGTTCATACTAGTTGTGATCGAATTTACATCAGTTTTTTAATCGTTTGCTAAGATACTTGCTCAAAGTAGTCGTACTGTTTTTAGAAAGTCAAAACCCCCCACTTTGTTACCACACACGTAGAGTGACATCTTTGTGTGTTTTTAATTACATTAACACTCCAAAAACCCCCTTCTCCTCGTGGACGACCCCTGATGTGTCCATTTTATATTGTTATTTTGGACATTTTGGACACACTTTTGTGCCCTTTTAAATCTATATCTTTTGTTTTACCTCGAAATTTTCTTGGGAGAGTTAATAGCAACTTTTGTACTCTTATGATATTTCTAGTAAATTTTGTGTTACAAGGAAATGACATTGAGTTTTGAAGACCGAAGACAGTGAAAACCTTGAAAATCCTCTTTTAAAGACTTGAAGAATTGAATGATTTAAGGATAAGTGAAGTGATAAGTACACGATGAGACAAGAAGAAGAAAAGTGTGAAGATGATAATTCTGGCCTATTTTGCGACTCGAGAAGAATTGGCTGCGAGTACTTATGGACACGTGTGCAGAATCTTTTGTTCCTCTTTTTTGTACTATAAAAGACACACTCTATCCTCTCTCTTCACCAGTTATTTCTTCACAATTTCTGCAACTCAAAACCCCAGTTTCTACTCCTTTTTCATCTTATTTTCATTTTGATTATGTTTAAGTTTGTATTTGATTGTTAGTATGGATTTGAGCAGCTAAACTAATCACTTTGGAGAATTTGAGTAAAGCTTCAAATCTCATGTAGTTAAATTCTCTATTTTTTCTCTTTCATGAACATTTATTGCTTATAAATTATTGTTCCATTAATGGCCATGTTTATTTCATTTATGCTATGGGTTGTTTGAGAATATGAAGTATTTGTATGATTTAGTGTTAGGGTGTTAGGAAAGTGTACAATTTCTTATCTCTTTTTCATGACAATGCAAGGACATGGAATTAGAACTTCTTGTTGTGAAAATGATGTTAATCTTGCTAGATGAGTATGTTAAATGAATGCTTTATTTTATTAAATGGCTAGGCATTTGGTAGAATTCTTGTAGTTGTTATCAAACCTATGGTTCTTTGTGAGTGATGTCGTTGATGAAATACCTTTAGGCATTCTTTATCTAAATTGATCATTAATGAGGTTTCCAAATTATCGTTAATTACTTTTGCAAATCGCTCTTAAGAAGAAATGAATGTTGATCTTCAAAATGAAAGTGATAACATTCCCCATAGGCCTTGAATGTGAATGAATGAGTGAACGATTTTATGAACTATAAGGGATTTGGAAGTGGGAATCAATTACCCCCAAGGCTTTGTCATTATTGATTTTATCATATTTTTAGTAGCTTGTTACACGATTAGAAAAACCAATCAACCCCCCTTCCCCCTCTTTACTTGTTTTAAAATATTTATGTATATCTATATCTAGGCTATTGTCCACCTTATATTCATAAACCCTTAGGAAGATCCCCGTTTCTCATGGATGACCCCGATTACCACTATTTACTTATCTACTTAATTGTATTTTGTAAGCATTTATGAGTTATGAATTATAAATTTAAGAGTGCCTATGATGACCTCCCAAATTTTGGTGCCGCTGCTGGGGAAGTGGCATTTTATTTTTAAGTGTTTGGGCATATTATGTGTGAATATGTGCTAGTTGTGAATACATGCTAGTTTGATTTTATTTTAATTTTTTAAATCTTTGGGTAGCCTGGAGATGTATTATTCGAGTTCTTGTTGTATGGTTCGTACCCGATCCTCTTCACAGGAACCCTTAAACTACGACCTCAAGTTAGATTTGAACTTGGAAATGGCTAGGAGAATTTCTTTAGAATGTGTGAATAACACCCCCATAATGATCATTTTTTTGAACCTTCTACTTCGATGGAGCATCATGATGAGAATCCGAAAAGAGGACCTCAAAACACTCACCTTCAAGGAGGAGGTATCCCATTGAGGCAAGTTATAGATCCTGACCTTGAGCAACAACCGTTGTGCATCACCCATCCGATGGTTGGGCCTAATAGGCACTTTGAGGTTAAGTCCGGATTGATACACTTGCTACCTTCATTTTTTCGTAAGCAATGAAAGGACCCCAACAAACATTTCTCCGACTTTCACATAGTATGTTGTGGTACGATTCCCTAAGCGGTAGATGAAGAGCTATACAAGTTGAAAGCTTTCCCATTTTCATCAAGGTATGCCGCATGGGATTGGCTCCACTACCTTCCATCAGGGAGCATCACCTCTAGGATTAAGTTGAAGAGGAAGTTTCTCACAAAGTACTTTTCAACCTTAAAGTCTACCACCTTGAAGAAGGAAATTAGAAATATCCTCCAACAGAATTAAGAGTAGTTCCACAACTATTGGGAGCAGTTCAAGAAGCTTCTCTCAAGTTGTCCTTATCATGGCTATTCGGAGGGAGATTCGACCTACTACTTCTACAATGTTATTTTTGATGAAGAACAAAGGCTAGTGAAGAGATCTTGTGGTGGTTCTAGTGGGAACAAGACTTTGAGGGAGGCTATAGAACTTTATGAGAATCTAGCCAAAGAGCCAAGGAACTTTAGTTCAATGGCCGATTTGAGAAGACAAAATCCCAACACAAATGCTCCCTCTAACAATGGAAAGCTTGAGGATCAAATGTTGGCCCTCAATTCTATGGTGAAGTATTTGATGTCTAAGTCTTGAAATGTGTATCATGTCAAATTTGTTCACAGGCACATCCTACGGATACTTGTCCTTGTTTGCAAAATTTTATGTTTACGAAGTAAGTGACATTGGATATTAAGGGTATCAAGGGAACCAAGGTTATCAAGGCGGTCAATGCTGTCGAAATCGGCCTTATAATACAGGTAATCAAGAGCACCCAAATCTCTGATATGGAAATGCACACGAGGGTCAAAATACTCAACCTTTTATCCCCCATCAACAACAATATCGGTCTCCTCCTACAATTCCAAAGGCTTCAAGATAACCCCCATGATTAAGGTGAAAGTTTGGGGATGTCAAAGGATTAGATTTGCAAGAAATTGGAAGGTTGAGTTTGTGTGCAGAAAATGCTGATATATTCCAAGAGAAGATCGAGTCAAGCATCAAGAACATAGAGACTCAAGTGAATAAAATGGCATAAATATTGAATCGCATAGAGTCGAGGGATTCAAGAAAACTTCCTTCTCTATCGGAGATTATCCTCGATAAAATCCAAGTGCTATCACTTGGAGAAGTGGTAAGGAGATTGACACTTTGAAGTTGAAAATGAGCCTAAAAGGATTGAGGTGTTTGAAAGGAAGTGGAAGAAGAGGCCAAGAAACTGTCCAATGAGAAAGTGAGCAAGGGGAAGGAGATTTAGGAGGAGATCAACATTGAGAAATTGACTTACATTCCAGAGCTTTCTTCCCCACCTCACAAGAAGGAAAAGATGGTGGAAATTCCATCTTATGTACCGAACCACCATTTTCACAGGGTTTGGAGGATAAATAGAGGAATGAGACCAGTAAGGACATCTACGAAGTCTTCTGTAGATGTGAGGTAAATATCCCTCTCTTGAATGCTATTGAACAAATTCCTAGTTATGCTAAATTTCTTAAGGAATTGTGTGTTGTGAATCAGAAACAAAGAGCAAAGAACAAACTTAATAATGGGAAGAATGAACATGTCTCCACTCTGTACCAAAATGAGTTACCCCCTATGTGTAGTGATCCCGGAATGTTCAAAATCCTTTGCATGATAGGTAATACACATTTTGAAAAAGCCATGCTTAATTTAGGTGCATCAATAAATGTGATTCTTCACTCTTTGTGTGAAAGCCTCAATCTGGGTACTTTGCACTAATTGGGGTGGTGATCCAATTAGTCGATTTTTCTATTGGATACCCAAAGGGTATTATCGAGGATATGTTGGTTAAGGTGGATTACTTAATAGCCCGGATTTTTATGTCCTTAGCATGGAGCATGATTAATACATGATTTTGTTGAGGTGGCCATTTTTGAAAACTTCAAAGACTATAATTGATGTCCATAATGGTACTCTCACCATGGAATTTTATGGAATTAAAGTGGAATTCAACTTATTGATTATATGAAATATCTTAGTGAGGAACAGTCTTGCCATGCTGTGGAAAATGTTGTGTAAGATGTTTTTAAATTTAATGGTGGTGATTCCTTGTTAGTTTTTTTTGGAAAATAATGTTTAAGAAGCATGCTTTGTATATTTCCTGAATACTAACTTGAAGGAAAGCAATGGGGATTTGAGCTTTCCCGAAGAGGTTGTCGAGCACTCCTCCTCTAGCCTTAGAGGAGCCCAAGAAGCCAGAATTCCTCCTATCACCCATGAGAACCCTGTGATTGAGCTTAAACCCTTTCCTAGTGACCTAAAATATGTATTTTTTGGGGAAGAAGAGACACTACTGGTCATGATTTCAAGTAAGCTCACCCAAGAGCAAGAAGAAAAGCTAATGGTGGTTTTGCGGGAAAACAAGGAAGTAATTGGATGGAATATTTCTGCTATCAAGGGTATAATTTCATCCCCTTGCATGCATAGAATCTTGTTGGAAGATAATGCAAAGCCTGTGCCACAACCCAGCCGTCGCTTGAATCCACATATGATAGAGGTGATGAAGGTGGAGATCTTCATATTGGTTCAAGCAGGGATGGTTTTTCCAGTTTTAGATACCAAATAAGTGAACCCAACTCAACTGGCGCCAAAGAAGAGTGGGGTGATGGTAGTTGATAATTACAAGGGAAAAATGGTGCCCACTCGTGTCCAAAATGGGCAACGCGTTCACATTGACTACCGAAGGCTAAATGCAGTAACTCGGAAGGATCACTTCCCATAAAGGTTCATTTATCAAATAATTCATAGGCTTGCAAGCCATCCATTATATTGCTTCTTGGATGGATACTCAGGTTATTTTCCAGTGGACATTAGCCCAGAGGACCAAAAGAAAACAACCTTCATATACCCCTTTGGAACGTTTTCTTACCCGCGTATGAGGAGGTGGAATTTTTTGGTGGGTGAGGGTTGTAAAGAACTCTTTAATTCATTGAAGGAAACGTTAGTTTTTGCCCTCATCATTCAACCCTCAGCTTGGTCTATGCCTTTTGAGATCATGTGCAATGAGGGTGATTACATCTTCGGAGCAGTGCTTGGTCAATAGGTTAAGTTTGCATGTTTATGTGTTTAGTTAAGTTTTAGTTTAGGCATTGATGTTCAGTTTAGGATCTGTTTAGTTTGCATGATTTCTATATAGTTTAGCCTCTGTTGTGGTTTAGTTTAGGCTCTATTAGTTTATCCATTTATGTGATTAGTTTAATTACTTTTGGTGTAACTTAATATTAATCTTTTTATATTCTGTTTTTGTATATTTATATACATAGTTATATTTGTCTCTTTATTTTAGGAGTTTCCGTTTTTTATTTATGTGTTTATGTGATTATTTTTTAATGTCGATGATGTTATTGGCTTGAGGAAATCAAGTCGACTGCAGTCTAAATTAACTGTTAAAAACGGTATGTATATTGTTAGTTTGTAACTTGTTATTTTAATATTTATGTTTTTCTTTTAATTGATTGTGTAATTTTCAGGTTCTAGAGCTCTTCTTCGTAAAAGGAAAAACAATCAGTAAAAAATTACTACAACAGTTATTTAAATATGATGGAATTTTATTTCATATTTTTGTTTGTTTTTAATTGATTGCTTTATCCATTGCTGATAATTTCCTTTATTTTTCTATAGCTGATATTCTTAAAAGAATGCGCGAAAGTGGGAGTAAATCTGGTGTGGATAAGCCAGATAGAATTGCCGGATCATTTGTTAATGGTTAAAATTTAAAATTTTAATTTCACGCTCATTGTTTAGTGTTTCACCTTTGATATATATATTTTTTGTAGCTGGATGTGATCCGAATGGGGTGAAGATAAGCTTCGTAAATTTAATTTATTCTTGTCTTTTTTTACTTTTAATGTTTAGCGTTTTACCTTTGATATATAATTATTTTATTTTTTATTGTAGTTAGATGTCATCTGACTAGGGTGAGGATATAAGCTTGGCAAATTTAATCTATTCAGGTTTCTTATAGTTTTACTTTTACCTTTTAGTACTTTATTTTTGGTATTTAATTTAATCCCTTTTGTGGGGTGTTGGAGCCAACATCTCTTCCTCTATTCCAGCATTGGACATATGCAAAGTTGATGGAGAGAGTGCAGTTGTTGAAATTTGTAGAAGGTTATGACAGGATGATCGTGGTGAAGGATGGTTATCCAAACAGTTTTGATGGAAAAGTGAAAGATGGTTACATGGCTCAGTCTGAAATTGGAGCTCGTTCAGTTCAAACTGAAGTTGTAGCCCTAGTTTATCGGATTGGAAAGTAAAAGGTTCTTGAAGCTTTCCCTAAAGATGATGATGTGCTGAGATTCAAATTCCCAAAGGGAATTATGACAAATTCCATGATTAAAAGTCTTCTAAGAATGTAAGTGTTTAAATTTTTTACCATATTTATTTGTTGTGTTAGCTTTGTTTTTTAGTATGATTCTCTATGTGTTTCATTGTGTAGTTTGGAGTATGAATTCATTGATATTTCTCCTATGTAGTCTTATAATGACTCTTTCATGATTTTGAAGCGTAACTTTTAAGTTATTACTGCGGATATGTATTAGAGATTGGAGAGGGTGAAGAGTGATGTTATGTATGAGGTATCGCGAGACTTGCAATCAAGTGCAGGGACTAGTGCACAAACCCTGATTCAGGAGGAGGATTTAGAAGATTCACAAGAGACATGGAATAACAAGTTCAATGCTATGGTTGATGAAGCTTCCAACATATGGAGGAGAAGGTCACAGAACATGCCTCTCCTGAGGTTTAACTTTGTTTCCTGATGGTGAATTGGAAGGTCTAGAAGGACCAAGTTTCTCCACACAAAACAAAGGATTTTAATATGTTTGCTTGAACCTGTAAATCAAAACGTGGACTTTTTAAATTTTCTAGGTGTTTGAATTTGAATATTTGGTTGATTTGATGAATTTCGACGGAGTTTAAGATAATTCTGAATGTTTAACTTTCTCTTTTTTTGGATTTTTTTGTTTTAACTGGATTCAAACTTGTAATTTTTTAAGATAATTCTAATATCACTTTAGTTCTGAAGTTTATCTCTTTAGTTTTATTGTTTATAGATTTAGTTTGTTATTAAAGTTTAACGGGTTTTCTATATATGATATTTTTTATGTTGAAATTTTACTTTACCAAATTTTCCATCTTTTCTGATTGTTACTTAATGTATTTTTATGTTTATAGTCAGGTGTCTTTTAGGAATATTGTTCGGTTATTTATATATATAGTTCAGTTATTTATTTGATTAGTTCAAAAATTAGAAAATTTCCAACAATGTGTTGTGGTTTTCTTTTCGACCCTCATATTTTAATTTACTTATTCTAACATTTGTTCATGTATGTTTTCATGTATGTTTATGTATTTGAGTCATTAGTTTCTAACACATGTTGCTTGGTTGTATATATTTTTATTTAATTAAACTGCAGTCGTTAGTTCAGGTTTATATAGCAATTGAAGAGCAATTTAAATTATTAGTCTCTAAATTTAAGTTAATTGTACAAAATAATAATATAATTACAATGTCAAATTGAATTTCATAAGTCTAGACTTGTTGATTTGGTGTCTTTGTACCAAAATCCTTTGTCTATGCTTTCTTTGTTTTTGTCCAACCTTTAATTCTCTTGCTTCTTCCTTTTGTCTTTGTGGGAGATGGATATTGGATTGTTGGTTGTTTAGTGATGGAAGATTCCGCTACGCTGCTTGAATTTTCATGTTCCTTTGTAGTTTTTGAGACAAAAATTTCCTCTACCTTTTGATTATTTTTTTTGAAGCCTTCTTCAAGATTTTTCCGAGTTTCTATGTCACCTTCAAATTTTAGGACCAGATTGTAGTAGTTTCTTGCCATTTGGTGTCGCCATGGAACTTTTCCTTCGATTTTGTCCAGTTCTTGATTTTCTTATGTTGCTTTTAATTTGTTCCATACTTGTATTTTAGCAAGGTTTGTCCATCGCTTCAGAAAGTATTGTAATGGTATCTCACTGATTGAGTTGATGCGCAATATTCTTATACAGTGAAAGCAGCGCATTCCTTGCATAAAAAGATAACCATGCATATATATATATGTACACGTTTGTAATATAAACATTCGAACTAAAGATCTTAAGCATAAAATGCCATGCATTTTAAATTTAAATATTCAAATGAAGAACTAATGACATATATATCAGATGTAATATCAGAAACTTTTTATGAAACCTGCTTAAAAAAGTGAACGTGTGAACCCAGAGGTAATGAACCAAACTGAAGAACCATAGACATTAACATAAAAGATAACATGTACATTATATTTCGTCAGTATATACCTATTTCTTCAAAAGTTTTGCTAGAGTAGTTTATTTCCACCATTCCACTTTGTTGTGTGAAAATCATAATTTCAACTTCTGTATCATCTTCTCTGGACTTCATACCTTTTATCAACTTCTATATCATCTTCTGCTTGTGCAATCTTGTATTCCTTCTCAAATTTATAGTACATTGACAATGTGTAATCATGAGCTGCATGTTTGAGTAGTTTTTATCCTTGTATAGCTGACTTTGGCACTGATTTTGAGCATTGAGTTTCCTTTGCTCTCAAGCGATCAACAGTCTCATTTAAGATGGTTAAGAACCACTTGAGTATGGTCATTTTCCTGGTGTTGAATGATTTGTGCTCTCACTTCGTTGTGATGAAAGAGTTCATGCAGAGAAAAAATCATTGTTTAATGCAGGGCACCGCATAACTCTAATAGAATAAAGCCTCTTGAACCATTCCTTGTCTTCAAGGTGAACACTTTTTATCATATTTTTCCATGCCATTTCAAATTCATCTTCTTTTTAACAGTATTTTAAACAACAGTCAAATTCTTCCTTGAAGGGACCATCCTTTTTTAAATGACCAAAATGACTGATGGCATTTTGTGTAATGTGCCACAAGCAAAATCTATGCCGCGTGTTTGTGAAAACCTGTAAAATTTCATGAATAGTTTTATTCAGAACAAGTTCATATACAAACTTATGATCTAAATAAAACTAATCATGAACTAATGACATAAAAATGGAAATTAATTGTTGATGAATTCGTTTTCAATAATCGGGTGTTCTTTCTGAGAAAGAATATTGAAATTATACATGAGATGTTCTTTTTGAGAAAGAATAACCATTCTTTTTTAAACACGGGAACTAATTAACTAAAAACTAAAGGTAATTATAAAAAACATCAAGAATCTGGGAGGTCGTCACCGTACCTCTCAAAAGTACAATTTATAAGCCCAATATACTTACTAAATACAACTAAGTAGATAGTTTGGCAAGTCGGGGTCGTCCACAGAGAA
>JAULKM010028114.1:0-13805 GCA_032355605.1 Rubia tinctorum | reverse complement strand
AGCATTAAATAGCTTCATACAAAGTTCTCAAGACATGGGCTTGGAAGCCTTAATCAATTGCTCCCAAGACTAAGTTTTGCTACTAGAATCCATACTAAACAACAATAGAAATTTAAACATAAAATCAAGATGAAAATGGTAGAAAACTAGGTTTTATGGCCATGAAATCGGGAGAGAAAGTTTCTGGAAAAGGGAGGAGATAAGAGAGTATTTATATTACAAAAAGTCCAAAAAGTAGATCTGGGCAGTTGGCCAACGCGACTTGCGACACATGTGTCGTGAGTCGCGACAGGCAGAGTGGGCTGCCCTCACATGTTGTCTTCTTTTTTGTCTAAGTGTAGTTGTCTCCTCTTCCCTTTTTCGCGTCCTCAATGTCTTCATTGTCTTCAAAATGTAGTTTCCATGATCTTCAAATCTTCAAACCATTACCTCGTCTCACAAAATCCATATTAAAAGTGATAAGAGTGCTAAAGTCGCTCTTAATTCTAGCAATAGAATTTCAAGGTAAAATGGAGTATCCAAAGCACAAAAGCATACCAAAATGAGTACAAAAGTTCCCAAAATCAACATATAATATGGACGTATCATCAGACACCCCTCATCTGGGAAGAAGTTGGAGGGAAAATTATTCTCCCACAAACTAGTATAACATAGGTTAAGGAATGAATGGAAAAGGATACAATAATAGGGCGGCATCTTCAATCAGCTTAGAGTCGACAGAAGAGCTTTGTGAACCATTGAAGAGAATACTAGGTTACTGTGTATTACTGAAGATAACTCGTCCAAAGGATCTAGTTCGATATGGTAAGAAGAGAATCTAAGTTTTAGATACATTACCCCTTTTGAGATTACACAACGAATCAAACTAGTTAGTTACTCATCGACTCGACTTACCCAACCAACTAGGAAAATTGTATAATGTTTTCCATGTATCCCTTCTGAAGAAATATCACCTTGACCTTGAACTTATAGTAAAGTATAAGAATCTAGCGTTGAATGGAAAACTAACCCCGGTGACGATACTATAACGTAAGATTGATGTGGTGGAAAAACCATATGGTTGAAGAAACAACTTAGGAATGGGAAGCAGACATGAGAAATAGGTACTCGGACCTGTTCACAGGGAAGATTTAAATTTTGAGGACGAAATTCATTAAGGGAGAGAGAATGTAAACCCCCGATTTTAATGAATTCAGCACATATAAATAGTTGAGTTTAAATGGGAACGATCATGTCTTATTAGAATACACCTCACTGTAAATTTTAAACTAAACAGTACCAAATTTTAAAAGTAGTAAAATGTGTTAACCTACTGGATTATTCTTCTTTAATACATTAATTAGTTGAAGGTACGAATTCATGAAATAGGTAAAAAAAAATAAAGGAAAATCCTATCGAGATATAATACGTCAAAATGGAAGCGAGAAATTAAATTCGCATATTTAGGAATGAAAATAATAATGATTATTAAGTAAAAATAGTCATTTTTAAATTGTTGATTAAATATTTCATATTGAAAATTTTAAATGACATTATTGAAAAACATATAACGTCTCGTGATATCAAAATTATAACTAAAATCAATACATATACCCAATCCAAAATAAATAAATAACTTACTAAAACCAAAAAAAGAGAAAATATAAATAATGAATTCAAATTTTAGAATTATCAACAAGAAAAATAAAGTTTTTAAAAAAGAAACTAGTGGAGTAATATCGCGCGTTGTGCGATATAATTAGTTAAATATTGAGATTAAGTTTTATTTAAAATTTTAAAGCTTAGTTATCTGAGGAAAATTTTATGAGTTATGAAGTGAAATAATTAATTTAGTTAGAAACCGTTAATATTGAATACAATAAAAATAGATTATTTTAATAATATTTCATTCAAAAATATTTAGAAAGTAATTATTTATATGTTGAGATTCATTTTAAAAGGTTATTATAATTATATGTATCTCATTGCACACTAGTGGAAATGCCTCTTTTAAAAGCAGCGATAGAAGGCGATTCCTGAGGAACCGCCTTTAATTAGGATCTGAATCAAGTTCCAAGTTCGGAAATCCGTCTTAGGTCACGCATTTCATTTTAAAGGCGATTTTAAAGCAATCAATGGTGAAACCGCCTTTCATGAAAATCAATTAAAGGCAGTTCTATTATAGAACCGCCTTTAATGGGCTTTCTTTTTTGGCCCAATATATAAACAACCCTTAGTGTAATTTTTTAAAGAAACCTAGCACGCCTTCTCAATTTTTCATGCAGCCCTCTCCTTTCCCATTTTCATCTTCGTCGCAGGGCCCTCCATGTCAATTTTTCCTCCGATCGGCCTCTCCCCTTCTCATCCTTTCGCAGTTGGGGATCCCTCCGTGCCACCGCGTCACTGCCGTAAAGCTCTGCGCCATCATCTCCAGCACCACCGCGCCACTGATTGCTCCAACCCATCTTCTTTACTGTTTTCCTTCCGCCGTTAAAGCCCTCCTCCGGCGCCACCGCTCACTCCAACCCGCCTCCTAAACTGTTTGTCTTCCGCCGTCAAAGCCTTCTTCAATCGCCGCTTGCCTACCGCAGACGAATTCCTCCGCATTTTCCACTGAAACCCTCTGCCTTCGTCGATGAAGGCCCTCATCATGTCCAAGCCTCCTGGTGCTGAAGCTCTCCTACACCCCTTCAGTTTAGGGTTTGGGTTAAAGTCCATATTTTTTTAAACCAAAGTCTAGATCTTAATGTGTTTTGTTCTTAATGTTTGTTTTCTTTTTGATATCCAGCAAGCACAATTTTGATGTTGTTAATGGTTGTGTTTAGTGCTTGCAGATCGTTATGTTTGTTGTATGTTATTGCTATCTATTGTTGTTATTGGTTGTTTGATCATTATGTTCGTTATGTTCGTTATGTTCTTAATGTTATGTTTGAGGTTTCCGACAGACTTTTTTTAGAAGGTTAGAAATAGATTCCGAATTCGGAACCTATTTCGAACCCAAAAAAAGGAGGTTTTCATAACCGCCTTTGATCGAAATCGATCAAATGCACTACCAGAGTGTCTTCTCTGGTCCGATATAACCGTCTTTAATAGGCATTTCCCTACTAGTGTACAATAAATAAAAGTAAATATCAAATGACCTTATTAGTCTCACTAATTATAAAATGTCCTCATTTAACAATTAGTCGGTTAAAACAAGACTTTGTCATACATTAATAAATAAATTATATGTATACATATTCCTATCAAAAGTACTTTATCATTGTATAAAAAATATGAATGTTTTTTTATTTCAAATTGAATTTTTTTCAGTGATATATATAGTACAATAAGATATTTATGGTTTTAAATATATTTTTAGAAGTTATATATTCTATATAGTAATAAAGAATTAAAATCAGTAACAAATTATAATAGTAGTGTGTTAACAAGTTATGATTGATTATATATAGTAAAGAATTAAAATCAGTAATATATTATAACATTAGTATGTTATTTGAAAGAAACTAGCCCTTTTACTATGTGTTAGAATTTATGTGACTTTGTTTTATGTGATCACTAAAACTCTACTTGGTAAATACTAGTGATGGGACTTCACTAAACAAGAAGTTTACCCTAGTTTAAGCAACCCTAACAAATGTAGCTGAGCAGATAAAGTAAGAGCTTGTAAATGACGCCTTTACTCTATCTGGGCATAGGACCCAGGGTGGGCTTCTGAATCTAGAAACTAATTTAGAACTTTTTACCTGTATTTACCTTTAAACCATGTAAAACACTTATCATAATATTTCAGTAAGTAAGGTTATGAATTCTAAAATCGCTTCCGCATAATTTGTATTGCTCGTTACTTCATGTAAGTAATCCGATCAGTTGGATTCTTAGTAACGCACTCAAGTCCAACCTAGCACCTACGACAATCAAGGTGGTCGGAGTTTGGGGTGTTACAGGTTGGGTCCCAGGGATAAGGGGATTGTGGAGGGTGGGAATATGGTGGGGGCAGCCGAAGAAGCTGCGATGGCAGCCCCTCATGTGGATTGAAAACTAGGGTTTTAGAGTTTGGGTGGGGAAAAACGAATGAGAGGAGAGGGAAAACCGAGAGAGAGCAAAATATAGTGCATATATATAAATGGATAAGAAATCATTTCCTTTATGGTAACAATTGTATCAAATAATTTATTATTGAATAGAATAGGGTTTAGGATTTGAAATCAAATAATTTATCCATATTATATTATGGATAAGAAATAATTTCCACCATGGTATAAATTTTATCAAATAATTTACTACTGAATAATTATTACTAAACCCTAAACTCCATGGAATACTCAAATTCTTAAGGTAGTCATAGATAGCTTCCAAACCAAGTGCAAAAACCTCCACGGCACTAGCTAGCTCACCTTCGGACATACCTTCAGAAAACACACCGTCACGTTCCATATCCTCAATGTCACCCTCATCCCCCATCACCGTCGTTATAGCCTTTGTAACAGGTCCAACCATCAAACACACACACTTCTCACCCAACGATGCAACCACTTCACTTATACCACCACCTGGCACATATTGTGCTATAAGTTGTTGGACAATTCTGCCCTCAGACACCACCTCCACCGCCAGGTCACCACCACTACCCCCCTCCAGCCAGCCACCATCACCACCCCTTTCCACCTCAACCTCACCACCAACACCACCCCCTCCAGCCACCATTTTTGTATGGGCAATGATTTTGTCTTCTATCTACTACTGCCAGAAAGCCGACAACTATTTCCAGCACGGATACGAGAAATGCTTGACCAAAATCCCGATGGTGTGCCTCTTCTTCTTCCTACCTATCAACCTTGCCACCATCCATCTTGGTGGTACCACCATCGCCTGGCTCTCCAGCTTCAAGCTCATCCTCCCTGCCTTCAACAAATGCCCTCTCTTTCCACCGTTATCTTCCACTGTGAGGTTAATCGCTGCCACCTGCATGTTGTTCAAGCCACTCAAAAGCAACAAAAATATCCTGACAAGAAAACCATTTTCATGCATCATCGATGCCACCGACGCCACCTAGCCCCATGCCACGGAAAAACCCTAGCCTGCCCCACCTGACGTCACCCACACTAGACGCAACCCCATGCCAAAGCTACCCCACCCAATACCATCTACGCTCCACGCCAACCCACCGACACCCCCATTAAATCCTAGTCCATCCCGCTCGACGCTATCCATGTTCAACCCCATCCCACCGACACCCTCATTAAACCCGAGCACACCCTGCCCGACGTCTCCTAACGCCACTCAACACCCCTACCCTAATGCCACCCATCCAGCACTGCCGCAAAACCCCTGATGATGGGGTTCAAATGAAGAAATAAGAAGAAATGACATTTTTAATTTGGGATAAACGACGGTAGAAACAAAGTTTAGGAGTTTCCCCAAATAGGAGAAGAAACAAATGAAGAAGGCGTGAGAAAATTAAGAGGTACGATAGTAATTTTACTTTATTTTTAAAAAATCATGGGAGAAAATGTCTTTTCATGAAATTCCAGCTAAAAGTTACCGGAATGGGTATGCTTTGCACTTATATTAACTACCTAGGGTTGTATTTGCACTTTCAATTATCAAAAGGTTATATTGGTACTTATGTGAATTAGATAGGGTTATAAAAACACTTTTCTCAATATGTTATTATGTGAATAGGATTCGAGGATCGAATCTAAATGTTAAGCACATGACACAAATTCCCCCAAGGCTTGTTATTATCATGTTTAGATCTTTATTTACTTTTGCATGCTTTTAGTTGGTAGACTAATCACTCTCACAAAAAAAACCCCTTTTGGTTACTAACACACAAACACACACACTTGGTGATGCTTGACGTGAACCTCGGGATTTGTTAAAATCCCAAGATACGACATTCAAAGGTAAGATTTGTAGTGTTAATCCCTACTTTACTTCTAACTACTAGAAAGTAGCTAGTGGTAAGATTGGGTGTCGTCTTTAGAGAGCAAGGGGTTCAAAAGATAGAGTTACGTAATCCACACACAAGTGTCACCAAGTGTGTGTGTGTGTGTGTCAGGAATAGAGAAAATGGGGGGGGGGGGTTTATTGTTTGAAATAATTAGACCTCCAACTAAGAACATGTAAATATAAACTATGAAGTAAAGATGATAATAAAGGCATTGGGGGCATTTTCATCACATGTATAATATAGGTATATTAGATCATCGACTACTATTCACATATTAGACATGTTTTCTATCTAATGCTCTGTCACACGATTAAGAGAGATTTGATTCCCAAGGAACTCCCTCGGTCTGTCACACCCGGCTCCACCCCCTCATAAAACTCTCACCTCCTCTGGATATAGCTAGAGGTGCAATTTCACTACCACCTATAGCCCTCACTCCCGACGTTAGTAAACCCGCGGACACTTGCAGTGAATTAAACTCGGGAGTAACATGGATAAACAAGACCTAAGCTGTAAATACTTATCCTAAGCCCATCTAGTTCTACTTATGACATTAGTACCTCACATGGCATTCCCTGTCTAGTTGCTAAAAACATGAGACATGACCTTCAAGTATTATCCTACGACCCCAACCGAGTCGATAGAATTTTTGACTCATTCACCGAATAAACCCTTGTATCGTCTGTAGAATAACCTAACATGAAATTACATCTAATTAAATCCAAGATACATGTGTCAACGTTATATAAACTTAGTATTTACATTTTAACCAAACCGACATAAAGAAGAAATACTCCCAAGTGCATTCCCGAGCCTAACACTAAATTATGCATGAAAATCAATCAAGTATACATCCACTACTACAAATTAGAGCTATCGTAACACTTTCCTTGCAACACATATTAAAAATATTACAATAACTTATGAAGTGTTACTTAAACCTTTGAAAAATGTGACACAAATATTGAAAAGTGTTACATAAAATTTAAATGGTGTTACATTAATGTAACATCACCTAAGGTAATACTTGCAAAAGTGTAACATTAGGTGCAAATAATACTAAGTTGAACCTATTGAAACACTTTTAAAAGTATTACCTTAGATGATGTTGCATTAGATCTAACGTAACACTTTTTAAAATTTAGGTAACACTTTTCATTATTTATGCAACACTTTTCTAAATTTTAAGTAACACTTTATAAGTTATTGTAACATTTTTAACAAGTGTTGCAAGGAAAGTGTTACATTAGCATTAGTTTGTAGTAGTGATCATAATCTCAATGTTAGCATAATCATGGGCATATGCATTCAAACTCAAATTTAGTATGATAATAGAAGCATTCAATAGAAAGTAATCTAATCACAAATAAAAGGTTAAAACATGTGAAGCTTGACGTGAATCCCATGTTTTATTAAAAAAATTGGCCGGTGTATGCTTGAAAGAAACCCCTTTTGGTTACGAATACACACCATTTGGTGACGTTTGAGGTGCACCCCAAGTTTCGTTTAAAACCCAGAATGTATCAAGCAAAGATAAGATTTGTAGTGTTGCTCCATGCTTAACTCCTAACTACTAGAAAGTAGCTAGTGGTAAGGTTGGGTGTTGTCCACTGAGACAAAGGGGTTCAAAAGATAGAGTCACATAATTCACACACAAGCATCACTAAGTGTCTATCGGGCATAGAGAAAATGGGGGTTTTTTGTTTGAAATGATTAAATTGCCAACTAAGAACATGTAAATATAAACTACAAAGTAAAAATTATATTTTATGCCTTGAGGTCATTTTCATCACATGTTTGGCGGTTAGATTTGATCCTCGACTCCTATTCACATGTAAGACATATTTTCTATCTAATGCTCTATCACATGATGTAGAGATATTTGATTCCCCAGGAACTCCCTCGGTGTGTCACACCCGGGTTCCACCCTCCTTCTCAAACTCTCACCTCCTTCGGGTATAGCTAGAGGTGCACTTTCACTACCACCTCTAGCCCCCCCACTTCCGAGGTTAATAAACCCGCGGACACGTGCAGTGAGTTAAATCGGGAGTAGCATGGATCAACATGATCTACACCGTGAATACCCATCCTAAACTCATCTTGTGCCACTTAGGACATTAGTACCTCACATTAACTCTTGGGGTATTCCTTGCCTAGTTGCTACAGACATGAGACATGACCTTCAGGTATTATCCCACGACTCCAATCGAGTCAATAACATTACCGACTCATTCACTGAGTAAACCCATGTATCGTTCATAGAATAAACCCAGTACAAAATTATTTCTAATTCAATCCAAGACACATGTGACAATGTTTCATGACCTTAGTATTTGACTTTTGACCAAACCAATATAAAAATGAAATACTCCCGGGTTCATTTCCAAGACTAACACTAAATCATGCAAGGAAAACAATCAAGTGTTCTTAATAATCTCAATGTTAGCATAATCAAAGGCATAAGATTCAAGCACAAATTAAGTATGAACATAGAATCATTCAATAGAAAGGTACATAGAGTCTCACAAATTAAGCTCCCAAATACTAAATTACACTACCATAATCAAACTCATAACAAAAATGATTTTGGAAGCCATAAATGCTATGTAATGAATGAAGGAAGAGAGAAAATTTTCTAGAGAGTACATCTGATCTGCCTCACCTCCGTTATCCAAAAGATAAAGTGCTTTTATATAGTGATAGGAGAGAGAATGCTTTTTACCCGCTGGTCAAAACCCTAGTCAACAGACTGGCACAAACTGTGCCAAGGGTTTTAGGGATGGACCTTGTATGATTACATGGTTCATTTTTTGGGACAGGGGGCGAGCTATACAGATGGGTACGGACCGTGCAAAATTGCACGGTCAATTCTCTAGGCCTGAACCTTTTGATCAAACTGACCAGCGCGCTCCATGCTCGATGAACAAAATTGGCACCCTTGCTTGAATACTTGCTCTTCTTGCCTCTTTGTTCTCCCAAACTGTTTGATCTTCTACCATTATATCAAATGACATTCAATCTACTACCAACCTTTCGACTGGCCTTCTATATACTACCATTCTTGCAAATGATCTTCTTCGATGATGATCTTCAATAATCTCACAAAATAACAAATTGATAACCCATGGAGGAAAAGCTACAAATTCTTCACAAAACAAAAGAGTTAACACAAATAACCAAACTAAGTGGTTTTAATCCCCCATCATGCAAAACACTTATGAACCTAAGTAACCACCAATAAAAGCATAAAAAATGGTGTTAAATTTTCTTGAAAAATGTAATTGTTGTCTCATCCATGCTTATGTGTGCAATTTTGTAAAATTATCCCTTAAACCCCTTGGTCTCTGAGGATGACACACGAACTTACCACCAGCTGTTATTCTTGGTAGTTAGGAGTAAATAGGGCTACAACTTACAAATATTATCTTTGATAGTTTCATCCAGAGAGCCTAACGATGCTCGGAGTGTGCATCAAATTTTGGTGTTGCTCCCGGAGACCTAAGGTGCATTTATTTGATAGTTAGCGTAGTTAGTTTGTACAATATCTTTTTTTCTAGTCGTTGAGTATTTGGTTTTTGTTGTTTTAGCTTATTGTGGTTGGTTGTTTCTTTTTATATCACTTATCTTGCAATTGTTAATTGTTGACAATGAAGTATTTTCTTGATCCTTGTTTACTATACATACTCGTACCACTAACTTAGGACCATTACACTACCTACTTGACCCTATAAGTAATCAAAGGAGACCTAGGATGAGATGTATGTTAACCGCGAGAATTTTGCAACAACCATTAGAGATTGAAGAGAATGCAATGGGCGAGGACACTAGCACATTAAGGGAAATGATGGCTCCAAATTTGGAGAATCAACTATTATGTATCATCTTCCCACCTTTGCCGCAAATGTGACTTATGACCTTAAGTACATAATGATACATTGGCTGCCTACATTCCATGGTATGAACGGTGAGGATTCGAACAAACATCTATCCGAGTTCCATTTGGTTTGTACTAACATAAAGCAGCTGGGAGTTTCAAAAGAGGATTACAACTTAAGGTCCTTCACATTTTAATTGAGAGACGCCACAAAGGACTGATTATGTCATTTTTTGTCGGGGCATATAACTAGTTGAATGGACATGAAGCGGAATTCCTCAAAAAGCTCTTCCCCCTCTTCCAAATCGGGCGGATTGAAGAAGCAAATCTCAAACATCTCCCAACATGCTACGAGTATTAAGAGAAGTTTAAGAGACTTCTTGCTAGTTGCCCCTTCAATATTTCTACGGTACTGGCACAAATTTTGTAGATGCAAGCCCGCATAAATAGTATGCATGAACAATAATGATGAGTAGACTTCAGTGTTGCTACAATACCACTACAAAATTTGTAGGTGTTCGAATTTCAATTACTTGTGGAAACATACCAACTGGTAGAACCCTTGATAAAAGAAAAGGATGTTGTATATTGATCAGGGAATTGTTTGTTCTTCTTTTTCTGAGGAAGAGGTGAGATACAATCAACTTGAATTCGGGGCCACTATTCGAATCTTAGTGATACACTGGATTTCTTATCTCATGTTGCCCTCATGTATAGTGTGCATAAACAATGATGAAGAATAATAACATTGAATAATACAGTATTCTTGACATTGCTGATAATCATATTTGTGTCATCAATCATCATCCATAATTCTTTTTCCGAATTTTACATAAAGTAAGGTGTAGGAAACTGTAATGAAATAATATGATAGTTGATGGTATTTATAGTGATTAGAAGAGATGTTTTCATGATTAGAATTTGATTAGGAATAAAATTATATAGAGATTTATTATTATTTAAATAACACCAAGGATGATATAGTAATTTAAATATAGCATCTTCTTAAAATTTTCGTACATGTAAATAATATCCTTTCTGATGATGGTTTTATATTTTAATGATGATTATTACTTTAGGGAAGTTTCATGAAATGTGGTAAATTCATAAGTTAATGGATAAATCATTTTATTTTTAATTTAAAAATTATATTTTATAAATTAAAACTTATATTTTATAAGTTAAAATAACTAATAATGTGTATTTGAATGTGAAAATATGTATAAAAAAGTATAAAAGTATAATACTCCCA
Organism: Rubia tinctorum; assembly: GCA_032355605.1. Lineage (NCBI taxonomy): Eukaryota > Viridiplantae > Streptophyta > Magnoliopsida > Gentianales > Rubiaceae > Rubia > Rubia tinctorum. The sequence continues at coordinate 2,744 of JAULKM010028114.1, read as the reverse complement.
CTGTCCCAGCTGAAATTGCACTCATGTTTTTTTGACACTATTCTCTACCAAAGTTTGACCGTATATTTGAATAGATATATGAACAACAATACTATCGCATATGATATTGTTGGATTTGTCATAACAGATAGCTTACATAAATCTCCAATAACATAACTTGTTTTACTGATAGCCTACTGATAGCTTACAAAGAAACTATAGTTTACAAAGCAACTGTTTGATGGTTTTTTTATGTCACTGGTAGCTTACAAAGCAAATGATATATTTCACTGCACTAGTGAATTTAATACCCAGGTTCTCTGATGGAATGAAAATTTGATATGTGTACTGGATAGACAAAATGTGCAAATTTCATGAAAAAGAATTAACAGAACAATTATTAGAGTTGATATGTTGATGTACTGATTAATTTTATGCCTTTTTAATTATCAAGGAACATTTAAATATTATTCAGTGAACAGATTTTTATATATATAACCATAACTAAAAAAATAAAATGAAAGAGTCACATAACTGGGTGATTTCTACTTGTGTGGGTCTCATGACTCCTGATGCTTGAATTTAATGTTATGTTTTTCATAAAGATTTCAGATCACATACTGATACTTATGCATAAAACCATATTGAGAAAGCATCAAAGGAAGCTAATAACGAAAAGAAATAAAAGGGCAGGCTAACCCCGCAAAATGAAAACTGAAATCACTTCCTTTTTTGTAGTTGCTATCATTAGAACTCAAGGGATCGTCCTGAGTCCTGACATTATAAGTTAAAATGATCGTAAGAAGAAATAATGAACCACCCAAAAGTTTTCATAAATTGTCATTATGAGACACTCATATGTATACATCAATCTATATAATCCATGAATATTAATTACAACGATCAACAGAACACATATATCCATGCATAAAATCAAGCCAACCCTTCACTAAACCTTACAATAACCTTTTTGAACACATAAGCCATTAAAACACACATGTATTACACACTTCATCCCGTGGTGTAACATCTGCTCCAGGGCCAAAGGAACAACTGCGTCTGCAAATACTGCAACAACAAGAAGAGAGAGTATAAGTCCATAGCTTTAGCCGCAATAGACACATGCAAACCACCAGCCCTAACTGAAGGTTAGTAGAATCATGCACATCGACACCACCTAAAAATCAACACATGGAACAAATAAGCATTGATTACAAAACTGCAATAAAAATACAAAGGAGTTCATAGAATATGGGCAAAGCTCTTGATTGGCCCCTCCCCACACTACAAATGCAGTCATATCGGAAAAGAGCCTTCAGCTAAGAAATATAATGGGAGAGTAAGGAGTTGGAAAACTACATAACTAAAACATTATCTAGATTATAGTTCCGCTTCACCTAAATGGGGTACTTAATCAAGTCTTTAAGGAATATTTTACTCAAGGACAAAATATTAATTTACTAATCAGATCAACAACATGATTATCAACTTAAGATTATAGCAGAACTCAGATCAGAGCAAGAATATTATTCAAAACATCATTGGATGAGCAACAACCTAATCCAAGCAAGGCACATTAGTATCTTTCCAAGAAAGGCCAGTAATCATATCCAAGCAAGAACTCACAGGAAAATTAGAACAACACCAAGTCATTGAAAATGAAATTATAAGTAGAAGACATGAAGCTGATCTTATCCAAAACAGATCATTTTTATGCTTTTGTTGCCTTGTTTATATTTCTTCCAGTAGGTACATTTCATGAAGAAGAGTGACATTAGTATCTTTGAAAAGAAAAGAATAAATTATAAACATGACTGATTAAGATAGCCCTTTAACAATTGTTTAAGGTTCACACACGCACCACCATCTATCTAATTACAATTGAAAATAAAATAAACAACATTATCCTTCAATTGTAACACGTGTTAAAGGGACACTAGAAACTCTTATTAGTTAAGTTTCCAGAGTATAGTAATGCTTCATAGCAAACTATAATGCTCTATGAAGATGAGCACTATGCAAGAAATTATTAGCAAATTATAAATTACAAACATTAATTATTATGTACCAGAGCGATATGGAAAAAATGTTGAAGTATAGTATTGGAGAAATATTGAAGAAATGTTGTAGAAACTATGTACCAGAGCCCAAGTGTGTTTGATATCGTTAGCGGATGGGCAGGAGTTTCCGACCAAATTAGCGAGCAAATAGGCAACAATTATCTTCTTATTTCTTCCTCTCTACAAAACATACCTATAAGACATCTTAATCCTAAAAAAGGAACATGCAAATCGACCAAAGCATACATTTAAACAAAAAAATCGTTCAAAATGATCTGAGAATCGCTGGAAGTGAAAGGTATTTATTACTTGAGAGTCTAGATCTGCTGCACCAAAGCAGAGAGAGTATATGGGTATCCCTGAATTGGGAAGACCCTCAGTCAGAACGTCAAATCAACGAAAAACACGCATCCAGATTTTGAGGAAACAGAAGGGACACCCCACAAAATAAAAAGGTTAAGACAAAAAATCACAAAAAAAGGAAAACACCATCTTTCTTTACTTTGCTGGTACAAATAATGAGAAAGATCTTCTAATCATTTTAAATGTATGTGTGATAGGGTTCAACTCTATATAAACTGTTTTTGTTCGTTCATTCATTCATTCTAGACAAGTGATTCCGCATGTGTTGCAAGGATGCTCAAACAATTAATTTTACAAGCAGTTAAAACACTCAGTCATCATAACTAATAGTACTTCTAAGAG
>JAULKM010028104.1:0-13805 GCA_032355605.1 Rubia tinctorum | reverse complement strand
TTTGAGTTATTCTCATTATCTTCATTGTTGCTTAAACCCGCGGGCTATTTAAGTTTCAATCTCCTTTTTAAGTGTACCCTGCGGGCTAGACGCTTATAAAGAATCCTTGTGATCTAAACCTGTGGGTTATTTAGATAACAAGTCGGAGTTGAGTGTACCATGCGGGCTAGACGCTACTTCTTCGTGCATTTATACTAAGTTGGGTGAATTCTCAGTCTAAATAAAGATCCGATATTCCACAATCATGAGTATTCGTAAGGAGATTCATATCACAAATTTTATAGAAATTTCAAAATGTCACTGAAAATCATAAACATCAAATAGAAACAACAAAACATCAACTGAAAATCATGAAACATCAACAAAAAGATGGTTAAATTGCTAAATAAAATATCAAATTCAAAATGTCTAACCAAAAATTATGAAAATCAACTGCAACTAACAAAATATCATAAAACTTCAATTTAAATATCAATTAATTTTTTGAAAAAAACAAAAAAAACCTGCAGGAGCTTGGCCTTCACGCGCTGAAGTGTGCAGCGGCCAGTAAATCTGCGCATTTTGGCACGCGCATCATCTTCTTTACGCCACACCTGCTGTGTTCTGCGATCAAACATCGGCTACTGCATCTAGAAACCGGCGTCTACTTTGCGGTTGCCTCGTTGGCGGAGCTAGGGCATAGTTTGTTGGCTACGATTCGTTATATTGCAGAGGCGTCGACAACGATTATCGGAACACAGATCCGATGATGTTGCTAGAATTATTGCGATGAAAATTTCGGCGAATCGAGCATCGAGCCAAGGGATTATGATATATCTTTCCGAAAAACGAATATCTCGCCAGCGGAATTGAGCCAAGGGACAGAGAAAATCTGCGGCGAACATAGAAGATTGACAAAGGCGACGAAAGTCTGACAGTTTATGACCAGATTCCGGCTGCCAGTGGCGGTTACCGGCGATCGGTGGGGTTCCCGATCAGTTTCAGAATGAAGACGGAAAGGAAAAAAAATTCTTAAAATTTTGTGATACATATAGTATTTTGATAATTGCACAGTAGGCCCTTAAATTTGTCAGCATATTTTTAAAAAAATCTCATTCCAAATGAATCTTCTTATAATTGCCTAAAGTTTAGATTGACTAAAATAAGATTTTGTGAAATAAGTATTCAAATCCAAATCAAACTAAGATTCGAATAATGATATTTGATTAATGATCTAAAATTTAAAATCACCTGATCGAACCAAATATGAACTAAAAGTATCAGACCTGATACAACTTAAATCCAAACAAAACCCGTACGTGAAATCTAAAACTGCTCCGAATTCGAAAACAATATTCGTAGCCAAAAGATACTCAATTGTGCCTGAAAAATACTCGAACCGAAAGGAATCCGAATAGATTTTAACCCAAATGAAAAGAAATTCAAATTGACCATAATTCAAATCGAATGAGAGACGAGTAATATTGAATAGTGTGTATACTTCTTATTTTCCAAAATTGCTGACTTTGTCGTATTAAATTGTCAATAACATCACAAATATAAATCACTGAGAAAGTCTCCTAAAATAGAATGACTAGTTAATAGCTAGACCATTATGAAAATCTCATTTCAATAATTTTTAGGATTTGATTAAAATTATTTATATGTTACGATACATTTAAAAAGTTTTTCAAAATTAAAGAAATCTTGTTGCAATAAATTCAAAAAAGTATCAAATTACCCTATTAGTTACATCAATTATAAAATAATTTAATCTAACGATTAGCCGGTCTAAAAAAATATCTAAATAATTAAATCACTACGACAAAATGCCCGTATCCCAACATATATTTTATGACTTTTTTTTATTAATGTTTTTATAGAATACTATAACGACACCAGGTAAGATAACCATAATATCAATAAATTTGTGTTAGCATAGTTATGTATACCAACATTTTAAATATAGTGTTGTGATATCAATCTATCTCCACATTGCATAATTTATGTCCAAATTAATGTAGGGATCGATGAGTTATTAATTCCTTATTAAATGAAATAAAAAACATATTATAGTTTTCAATTTATATTAAAAAATTAATGACATTGATGTAGTTATAGTAAGTCAAAACCAACATCAGTGAAATTGTGTTCTTAAAGAATTAGGTTAACATTACAATATTTATGTCACATTAACGTTACAATATAATTTTGTTCTGAATTGCTGAAAAATATTTAAAATATGTAATTAATTATTGGCACATTAACATTACAATATAATATTGTAATATTGTTATGAATTGATGAAATATTTAAAATATGTAATTAATTAAAGAAATAATTAAAAATTTATAAATTTCAATTAATACACTAACAACAAATATTATATACAAAAAAGTGAATTTAAATAATTGAATAGCCTTGTTGATAATTATTGTTTTTAGTATATATAAATTACACAAATTTATTTTTTGAAAAATACACAGTCCAAAAAATACGAAAGTGGTGTAAAATATAAAATATACACAAATATATGATACCAATAGAGAGTTTTGAATAATTTAGTTACAACTTTGTATCAATTTAGACAGAAATCAATTTGGTCGGTGGTAAAAAAAATGGCACGCATTTCTCCCTCCGCCACTTTCTTTCCTCGCCCACTTTTTTCCTCCCTACTTGTCACAACTCACACGCAGTGGTACATAATATTACTCACTCTCCATCACCTTCCTAAAAATTTAATGTATTGAAAATTTTTCAATCATTTCAATACTCTCCATCTGTTCATGGTAAGTTTTATTCATATATTTATTCTTAATTACTATTTTATTATTATTATTTGCTCAAATTATGTTTATGAATGGGCAGGAATTATGTACAGGAGTTGTGTTTGGAGTAGTTCGGAAGCTGTGTTTGGAGTTTACTATTCCCACCATTGATTTATGGTAGAGTATCTTAGAGTGGAGAATAACAACCAAACGGAGGGATCAAAGAATACCATACTAGGAAACTATTATGATACAACAAGAACAGTAGTCAATGGTACAAAACAAACGGTAATAATGAGAACCTTTCAGGTAATTCCCTCAATACATATTATTTTGTTTAAAATTCATAATTCTAATTTAATCATGTAAATATTTTAAATTAGTTTACATGTATAATTATAATCGTTTTTAAATTATTGTTTGGATTGAGAGTATGTGCATTTAATTCCTATGTATTTTTATATTGTTTTTTACAATGGAAAATCGCGTCTGAAATTGTATCATTGTTAAATATATTAGTTTGTTGAACGTGCATAAGATATTTATATATTTTCAAGTTATTAATATCAAAATTATATATTGTTATGCATAGGTGGCTCGTTCTCAACGCATTTAAAAAGGGTGACAACATCACAACATTTGAAAGATATTATTTTTCTTTTCATTATTCTTTTTAGTTAGAATTATTTTAGGGTCATCTATTGTTTAAGAATGGTTGTTTTTAGATAATTCAAAATTTTAGTGTTTATAGATTTGACAATTTCAATTTAGTTTATATTTTTAATAAAGTTTATGATTATTTGTTGATTAGATGTGTAGTTTCTATAAGTTTAATTTGTAGGTGTGGTTGATTCTTATTAGCGATTATTGTTGACTGCTTGAAACCATAATATACTAATATTATAATATGTTACTGATTTATCTCAACCATCATATAATAGAAATTATTTGAATAGTGCTATCAACCAGGGGTATTGAAGTCATTTTGACTGCCCTAAATCCAAATTGTCTAAAAATAACGTACTAATATTATAATATGTTACTGATTTTAATTTTTACTATATATAATCAATCATAACTTGTTAAAATATATAATTTCTTAAGATATAATTAAAACTATAAATATCTCATTGTAGTGTGTATATTTATATGTATATATATCACTGAAGAAAATCCAGAAAACACATAATCTGTAATTACAAAATATTCAAATTTTTTATACACTGATGTATACATAATATTTATTTATTTATTTATGACAAAATCATTTTTAGAGTGCCTAACGATTAAATGAAAACATTTTATAATTAGTGAGACTGATAAGGTCATTTGGCATTTACTTTTTATTTATTGCAATGAAATACATATACTTATGATAGCCTTTTAAAATAAATCTCAACATATAAATAATTACTTTTTAAATAATTTGAATGAAATATTTTAAAAAGAATCAAAATTTATTGTATTCAATATTTAACGATTTCTAACCATCTCATATAGTTTTCCTTATATGACTAAATTTTAAAATGTTAAATAAAATTTTATGTTTTCAATTTAAATTTAAGACAAAACATGTACAAAAAACTTAATCCTAATATTTTAATTAAAAATATCGCGCAACGCCCGATGATACTCCGCTAGTATTAGGTAATTGAGAAAGTCTCATGCTAATACCGATTAATGGTTAGATCAATAATGAAAAACCACATTTCAATAATTATTAAACCTATAATTATTCTTACATCGGGATACATATTTTTAAAGGTATAGGAACCGCATTACAATAAATAAAAGCACACATCAAATCACCCTATTAGTTACATCAATTATAAAATGACCCGTATAATAGTTAGTCGGTCTAAAACAATAATTTGTGAAGTTAATTGGATAAAAAAAATACGCACACATATTAGAGTCCGTCTCTTGAAAGACGACCTTTCCGTAAGCTATGGAAAGACCAAAGATTCAAGTGTAATTTTACCACAAAAGGCTGAAAAATTCACGAGTCAAATTAATTGAAATTCAGATCAAATTTGGGTAAACTCAAAGAAAAAGAATTGTAAAAAAAAGTTACTGAAAGCACAAATAAGTAACATATAACTTATATGTACTACTCTAAAATTTTATGTTTTTAATTAAAAATCAAATGTTTCAATTGTAATTATTGCATAATAATAACTTCATATTATTCTAATTGATACTCCAATTTCTATATGCATATGGAAATATGATTTTTCCCAAAACTTTATACAACGTATAGAATTTGATATATCTTAATAATTATAATATACATAATATTAATTAATTAAAGATACTTGTCATTGATATATGGGCAAAATTTTTGGAAAGATGGAGTTTAACTAGGGTAATATGAAGTAAGAGGTTTATAATCAGCATAACTTCAAATGAAACATTTGAATTTTGGTTAGAAACATTACATATGTAGAGTAAAACGTATAAGTTATATGTTACTTATTTGTGTTTTCAATTATCTTCTTTTTGCGATTCTTCTTCTCCAATCTGTAATTTTTAATAATTTTTAAAACTGTTCAGTATAAAATCTTATAACTTTAGGTTAAAATATAGACATTAAATCATAAAATAATAAAATTTGAGTTGATGGAAGGTTTGGGGAAAAAGAAAGAAAACCTTACCTTAAATAGGTATGTGGGTTTAACAAATACCTTATACCCCGAATTCGACCCGGATTTTAATTGCTTTGGACCCACAAAATTTTGAGCCTTTGTTTTAAAATTACACTTGAGTCCCTCCGTCTTTCATAGGACTGGCTCTATATTTAATACTTTAAAATAATAATTAATATAATAATATTAAATGTAAAGATTATGATCACCAAAATATTTAAAATTAAAATAAAACTATTATATTTTCTAAGTAAAAATTAAATTCTTAATGCATGTACATAAATGTTTTTATAAATATCAGTCTCCAAGAGGGCACCATGTTTTCACTTTAGGGATTAACATTTAATTTACATTAAAAAAATACTATAAATTAATATAAGAAATCATACAAATATTATAATAGATTTGTTCCAAGATTTTTATTTTTTTAAACGATGTTCATTTTCATTTAATAACAAATTGTTAAATTTACTTGAACGAGACCCGAATTGAATATACCCAAAATTGACCAAATTCAACCTGAATGAGGATGTACCTAAAGTGTTCTCGAACCAAACTGATAAAATATATAAATCTTTGATAAATTATTAAATATTTAGTTAATATAATATGAATGGAACATTGATATTATATCAATGACAAGTCTCAACAATCATGAGAATTATAATATATAGGGCTACAGACTAAAATCCAACAGGAAAAGGAAACTACAATCTATAAAGAATCAACCTTCTATAATCTAACCTACAAGCAAATTAATTCTATAAGGAAACTACAATCTACAACCTTTCTTATTAGGAAAGAATTTATATTTCCTTATTATCCCTCCTCAAATTGGGGCATGATGAACAAGAATGCGCAACTTGCAAAGAAATTTTTTAAAATTGCAAATTGTTAAGATTTTTTTAAAGAAAAAAAAATCTCTCCATGGAATGGGATTCAACTTTAGTAGCACTAGAAGTAGCAGTAACAACAATAGCAGTAGTAGCAATAGAATAATATTCAATTTCATTAGCGTTAGTAGCAGCAATAGAGTAATATTCAACTTCATTAGTGGTAAAAGTAGCGGTAGGGAAAAACTCAGCTTCAATAAGAGCGGTATTTGTAGTAGACCATGAATATGATCAATAAATGAGCAACAATGGCAAGCTGCGAAGATCCTTGTGGAGACAGCGACAGCTAAGAGCGGTGGTGACAGCAGGAAGGACACAACGATGGTAGAATAGTATTCAATTTTCATTAGTAGAAGCAACAACGACGTCAATAGAACCGTAGTCAACTTTAGTAAGAGCAATATTCATCATGAACAATACCAAGGAACTAGATAATGACTAAAACGTAGGGCGGCCTATTGTCTTGGTGCTAGGCGGCAAATACGGCTAATGATCGTTAACCTTGAGATAAACTAAGAGGCAATTTCATATTGAACCAACTATAATACCATGATAAAATATAAATACTCCAATACCATTATAAATATAAAAGATTGATTTAATATAATATGAATCGTAAATTGGTATTACATTAATGACATGTCCATCAATCATGCATATTATAATATATAGGGTTACAAACTAAAATCCAACAAAAAAAAACTACAATCTATAAGGAATCTAACTTCTATAATCTAACCTACATTTTTTAAAATTAAAACCGATATTAATGGGAGGGAGATTTATTAGGATTTCTAGTCCTATAAGCAATGAGGTTTGCAAAATTTAGAAAGGCTAGTTCAAGAATGTTGTTTGATTTGTACAAAAGGCAAGTATTTGCCAATCTGTAAGATAATCTATTACAAAGAAAAATATTGTAGACGATTCCAATCGTTACATCTCCACCCCCTGTGTTAATGTAAACTGATCGGGCAGATCTATAATTTTTTCCTAAGTAATGCCAAAAAGAAGTGATTTGAAGTATGACTTCAGTATCCATGGTTTGTTGGATTTCTGCTTCATTTTCGTCCTTGGTTACCAAAGGAGAATCGGTTCTTAGTTGCTGATTTCTAGGGCTCATACTCTGCAAACTAGTTGCCAAATTCTTCAGTCTGTATGGTGTTCTTTCAGTTGGGAGGACCTATAAAAGTAAAAATACATAATGATTAGCTTCCCTTCAAGTTTTGAAATGCGTTTAGCTCTGAATTCTAATAGCTGGAGTTGCAGCTATGTCGAGTTGAATCGACCCCTTTGTTTTTGCATCAAGTTCCTGAAAAGAGAGTGTCAGGAAGGATAACATGTTTGTATTAGCCGACTTTGTTGGTCTATCCATCACTAAATTTCCTTTTTTTCAATGTATGTAATAATTCTACATCATGTAGCAAAAAGTGTAGCTGAGAAGCTATATCATAGCAAGGCCATAGAGCTTTTAGTGGAGCTCTTATCGCGTCAGTAGCTAATAGACAATCAGATTTTAAGGAAAAAATCAGTGAGGTGAAGTACCAAGGAAAATTTATAACCCTCCCGTAGTGCCAATAGTTCAGCGTGCAATGTGGAGTTCGCCATGATATCGATTATCCTAACTTTAATAATAGTCCCCTCTCTATTTCTAGAAATTAGACCAATAATACTGCAGATAAGATTTTTGTTCCTGGAAACATCCACATTTATTTTGTTATTCCTTGGTTCTACCCAAATTACAGGACAAATCTCTGGCTTGAAGGGGGGTTGTCTTATTTTTTGGATTAGACCTATTGAATACCAATAGTTGTCATCAGAGATGCTATTGAAGATAGGTTTATTATAGAAGGCTAAAAATAGATCATCCCCAACCTTGATTTACAATGTTTAATGACTGACATTTTTATCCTCGAAGATGAAACAGTTTCTAGCCTTTCATAAATTTCAACAAATCAGTGAAGGTAGCATATATATGATGAAAGTTTGGATTTTAGTGATTCCATAGAATGTCCAGTAGTATGCAAGTCTTTCAAAAATGGAATAAAAAAGTGGTGGTCTGATTCCTAAGCAGTTGTTCATCCAATCCCAGATTTGAGAGGCAAACACACAGTCATTAAAGAAATGAGATAATGAATCTGAATGATTAAAGAAAGGGCATTTTTATGCAAGATGTATCTTAGAGAAAATCAAAATGTCATCAAAAGGTAGAGAAGCGTTGACCAATTTCCATATAAAGATAGATACCATTTTTGGCTTTTTGTCTGCCAAACTTGCTTTAGTGTTCCCAATTGTATTCTCTGATGTACAATGATATTATTGCCACTTTTGAATGTAAATTCTCCATTTACTGAAGGTGCTCATATGAGTCTATCTTGCCTTCCTTCATAAATTTGAGCATTCAGAAGAAGAAAAAAGCAATTTGGTGGCAGCTGTGTTAAAAATGGTAAACATATAGATTTGTCTGTGATAAAATCAGAAATAGTGAGCTGATTTAGGATACCTATTGATGGTAAATAATTAGCTATAGGCATGAATCCAGTCTAGTTAGATGTTAGGAAATTAGTAATCCCATTTCCATGAAGCACCCTGGTGTTTTCCTGAGCAATAGGATCAATTTGAACAATTCTTTTCCAGTTTTGGGAGTTTCTTTAACTCATAGGAAAGGACCAAAGAAACTAGGACCAAAGGGTAACCCATAATTGAAATTTCCAACAGAGTTTGATAGAGATGTGTTAACAGTGTCACTGAATTTCCTAAATCCCAAATTTTTTTGGATTATAGAGTAACACATTTTATCAAGCTTATCCACACCTTTTAATCCACTGTATTTTTTTCCCCAATTTTTTTGTGATTTTCATTTTCAGTGTTTTAATTACAACTTTTGGGGGATCCATTACTTCCTAGAGGTGTTGGGGAATTGAAAATATAACAAATTTATTTTCACTAATCCGCCACCCATGCTTAGCCAATGATTCTTCCAGTCACTTAGTTTTTCATAATAGGCTTTGAATAGTGGCTGAAAATGGATGGATTTGGTTCTACCTGTGTAGATTGGGCATCCTAGGTAGGTGAAAGGCATTTTTCCTGGGATCATGTTAAGCTCTTTTCTAACCAAATGCACTTGTGCCCTATTAGAAAATCTACTCAAGAAGAATTGTTTTTTTAAATTTTTTAAATTTTTGTCCTAATGTTAGCTAAAGATGACCAGAAATGCCTTTAATCTAATGAGTGTAGCCTTAGTGGCATACTGTGTCATCTGCATAACTTAGATGTGAGTTAGGAATAGCAGAAGAAGTAAGCTTAAAGTACCTTAGTTTTCCATTTTGAAAGCAAAAAATGTAAGCTTCTGGAGAAAACTTCTGAAAATAAGTTAAAGAGTAGAGGGGAAAGGGGGTCTCCTAGTTTTATCCCTCTAGAAGGATGAAAGAAGTCAGCTACCTTACCACTAATAAGTATAGAGAACCATGGAGAAGAGAGATTGGACATGATTATTTTAATAAATTGATCATTGAATCCAAATCTATGCAGAACTAATCCTAAAAATGACCATCTCACTCTATCAAAAGCCTTAACAAGATCCAGCTTTAGGATGAAATTAGGAGAAACTGATCTGTTATTTAAAAACCTAACCATTTCTTTCAAATGAATAATATTATCAGCTATCTCTTTGTCTTTGATGAAGGATGTCTGTTGGAAGGAGATTAGTTTAGGCATTAGATGAGTTAGTCTATTTACAAGTAACTTTGGGAAAATTTTGTTTATGAAGTTAGACAATGAAATAGGCATGTAATATGAAAATAATACTGGTATGTCTTTTCTTAGGATCATACAGATTTAGGTAATTGATATACCTGGGGGATGGGATCACCTCTCATGAATTCTAATGTTGCTTGTTTAATTTCATGAGAGATAATGTCCCATGAGTGAGTAAAGAAGTGGGTTGTAAAGCCATCAGGACTAGGTGACCCATTTTGATTGAGGGAAAGGATGATATTCCTGATTTCACTAAGTGAGGGTTCCATTAGAAGCATATGATTTTCAAGAGATGTAATCAAGTTAGGGTCCCCTCATCTATTTCTGCTGGGATGTCAGTCCATTGTCCTTTGTTCTTTTTAATTTTGGTGATTCTTTGCTTAGTTCTTCTTTGTCTCATTGCGGCGTGAAAAACTTAGTATTTTCATCTCCAAATTTAATCCATTTAAGTTTAGCCTTTTGTTTCCAAAAGAGTTTTTCTTCATGAAGTGCTTTAAGGCGTCGTGTTTTAAATTTACAAGGTCATAGGGTTGAAATTCTCATAAGAGATTTCCTGAACTCTTACATCCTCCTCTGCCTTCTTAATGTTTTCATTTATACCACCAAAAGAATTCCTATTCCATATTTTGATATCTCCTTTTAATCATTTAAGTTGTAGGAATAGTCTCATCATCCCTCTTTCATTCAAAGGCTGTTTTCAGCTTTTTTGAATGATTGAGAGAAAGTCACGTCTTGTGTCCAGACATCCAAAAATCTGAAAGGCTTGGGTTGGAATATAATCTAACCTTAAAGAAAATCAATTCTACTAATTCTATAAGGAAAGTACAATCTATAGCCCTTCGTATAAGGAAATGATTTCTATGTCATTGTTAAAAACTAAACGAAATCAAATCAAAATAAATCGGTCCAAACTCCATTGAAAAATTTTCGACCCAAAATTTTATCCGGATCCAAAACAAGCTTAACCGAACCCGACCCAATCTAATATTTTTTAATTATTTGAATAACACCCGACTCAAACACACTCATACATAACCGGATAACAAAACTCAAAACAATCGATCGAATCATATTCCCTCTGTCTCATTTCAAGTTGTAATTTAACTATTCATTTAGTCAAAACTTTCTAACTTTGACATTGAAATTGAATTGATATATTAGTATACATATTATTGTTTAAAACATTGTTAGATTCGTTAGAACAATATATTTTCAAAATATAATATTTTCACTAGTTTTAATGATACTCAATGAAAGATATTAACGATCAAACATTTTTTAAGTTAATTGTTAAAAGTCAAAGTGTATAGTTTGAAAATGGTGGGAGGAAGTATTTAAATCAACTTAATCTCATTTATATTCTACCAAAAAGATCCGTTTACCAGGTCTCATATAATTCAGGACTCGAATAATAATCCAACTCATCAATTATTTGATCATTACATACGTTCTTTTCAAACATGTCACCATAGTGGCGGGAAAAACCATGCACTTAAAGACGGATACGCTGTACTTAGTCCTCAATTGATTAAAATTGGGACCAATAACCAACAAGAGATGCTGTATACGCTAAATTAATGACAAATGAAGAGTTGTAAGAGGTGGTCAGAGAACCAGTGGCGAAATCCCAGCAGCCGCCGCTCTACTTCTCTTCTAAAAAAAGATGCATCTTCTTTTTTTCCCGTCTCTCCATTATTATGGGTAAATAGGAAAGAAGTAAAAAAAAATCAACTTCAACTTCAATTGATATTGTTTTATTGTTTATATTATTTCAGCATCAGGTTTTAACATAATTATAATTGAAACTGTGTCAAGTAACATGATGAGGGGGATACCTTCCGAAGAGTGATAGTTCCTAAGATATTCTATAGAGAGTCCAAGCTCTTCGAAAACCTTGAAAAGTCCCCTGAGGTGATCCATGAAGAGGAAGCTCCGAAGCTTAAATCAGTGTTCTATTTTATGGGTTTCTTTTAGTCAAAGTTCACTTTGTACGGCATTTTTTGTCTATATTCATCTAGTTAAGAACGTTTGATCGTGGCCGTGTGTTCTGCCCCCCTCTCTTAGGTTGTGGCCTGACAGAGGGCTCTGTGGCAAGTAGTGCCTTACAACTATTCTCGGGATCGCTTATTTTGGGGTGAAGTGACCTGATTAAGAGGTATTTATTTAGCATAGCGAGCCGATATGATCTGACCTGACAAAGTCACCGTTTTACTGCTTATTTTTTATTGACTGGGACTGAACGAGTCATATATAAACCAAAAGCCCCCCGCCACGGAGTCATGATTAGCGAACTGTGTGGTGGTTGTTCTAGCAAGGTGAGTGATGTGTTTTATCAAAGGGAAGCCAATGTAGGATGAGAGAACAATAAACATAAGTTGAGTTACGTAGGAACAATGGTGGGTGAGTAGCTAAAAATTACTTCGTGGGTGAAATATATCTAAGAATTTGTTATATGTTCGCAAGATTTGTTGGTAAATTAATTGAAAATTAATTTGACGGTGGTCAATAAATATTTCCATCATTTCGGAGAATGGTTAGTAGGGTCCTAAAAGTGAAATAAATTTTAAGTATAAAATAAATGTCATGCAGAGTAATCATTATTAATCGTGTGTTCCAAAATAGATGAATGACAACTCCAATTATTAACCGACACAAGTTTGGGAAACCCTACATTTGTTTGTATTATTGTGTTGGGGAAACTTGTATTGTATTCCTTGCCCTTTTATGATTTTCATATCGTAGAAGGTAAATTATCGGTCTCAATCATTTTTGTTTCAAAGGCATGGTGGTTAAGCGTCATGAGTCGTCTACTGCTGCCATTCCTAATTCCATTGGTGGTGAGGCAAATGATAGTGATGAGCGGGTTGATGATGAGGTGATTCCTCGGGAAGATGATGTTCTTGATGAAGGGGGTAGTCAAGAAGGTAATGATGGCTATAGTTTCTATGAAGGAGCAACACTCCATTTTGATCAATGTAAGATTAGGATACACGACACTGGCGATATGGTGCAGGACCTCCCTGCTGGGTTTTTCCCGTGTGTATGAGAATCATGTGCTATATGGGTTGACCGTGCTTATCCTAGATTACATGATGGCTTGTTGGAGGCTTATGGTGTTGATTTTGCCCATCTTCGTTATCGGGGGGTGTTGCCATGATTGTTGACTTTAGGGAAGTGTGCCACACAACTAGGTTAGATTTTAAGGTGGAGTTATTTTCTTCGTTGTATCAGCTTCGGAAGGTGAGGGCATCCTAGGTTAATTTTTACCCAAGTATGTCATTGATTCATATTGTGCAGAGATTTTCTTGTATTTGTGGGATTTGGAAGGATAGGTTCATGTTTTTCTGGTGTGCGGGTGGTGCACCAATGCCTTTGCGGAATGATACGGTGCACATAGAGAAGCAAAGTGGAGAAGGGATTGTATTTCTTTGAAAGAATTGGTTGTCCATGCGTTAAAATTAGAGAGACCCTAAGGGAAGCGAGGTTGTCACCTAGCCCTCGTTCCGTCGTTAATGATATATGTGAATTGTTTGTTGTTACTAGTACTGTGGTTTGTAGGTATGACATTGTCGAGTATACCAGTGAACGCTCCAACTACGTCTGGAGGAGTATTAGGAATTATTCTAGCAAAGGCACTGGGTTGCATCATAATCAATGTGCAGATGACCATGGTGACCCAAAGTTGAATGCAAATTTCTGGTAGTTTACAGTTGTAAATGAGTTAGTTAGTGAGCTGATTAGTTAGGAATTGGTTATAGGGAGAAGTA
>JAULKM010028093.1:0-13806 GCA_032355605.1 Rubia tinctorum | reverse complement strand
TGCTAATACCGGTGCCTATGACCGGAATAGTAATTTTTGCATTTAAAATTGTGGTGGCAAAATATCTAGCACCTATACCGGTACTAGGATTGCTTTTAATTTTAAATTTTAAAAAATACTTTGAAACAGTCCACACAGCTGCATTATAATTGTATAGGCACCGATATATTGACGAATATCAGTGCTCGATACATAGAAAAATTTCCAAAATCAAGTTAGAATAGGAAAAAAAGGTTTTGAAAAATGGGTTTACAGTATAAGTTACTCTAAAACATCTACTGGCGTTTTCCAACATTTCGCCAAAAAAATTGATTTATTTTATATTTTTGGTAACAATAGCAAAAATTGTGTATTTTGGAGCAATGGATAATGGGGTAACACAATTTTTGGCCACATTTTAATCAATGTTGACTTTCGAGACCCTTTTGTTTGCCCATACATGCCCAAATTTCAAAGTCGCATTCATATATTATTAAATTTCATTTTGGTGTAGCCAATTTCGTAATTCGACAACTCCAACTTTCTTGGAGGGATCTAAGTGTAAAAACTAAAAACTTTACTCGTAACTCCAAGTTGAAATCCGCTCGAAAGTGATGCTACCCTATACACCCCCATTGTATTTTCCAAGTACTTAATATAATATTTATCAACAATCGAGCGTGAAAACATATCCGTAATCATTTTCGATTTCCTTTTCTTATTTCGAATTAATCAACTTTAAATTACTCAAGAACATGTATTAGCACTTTCCAACATTTCACCAAAAAATGATTTATTTAATATTTCTATATTTAGGCAAGAATAACACAAATAACGTATTTTGGAACAATGGATAATAGGGTAATACAATTTTGGGCCACAATTTAATTTTTCAAGACTATGTAGAAGTATTCAATGTTGACTTCCAAAGTCCTTATGTTCATCCATCCAGGCCCAAATCGAAAAGTCGCAATCGTACATTATTTAATTGCATTTTGATATTGCCAATTTTTTTTATTCGACAATTCCAACTTTCTTGGAGGGATCTAAGTGCAAAAAGCAAAAAATTTACTCGTGACTCCAAATTGAAATCCGCTCGAACGTGATGATACCCTATACACCCCTCATTGTATTTTTCAAGTCCGTAACAAAATATTTATCAACAATTTAGCACAAGAACATATTTGTAATCCTTTTCGATTTCTCTTTCTTACTTCTAAATAATCAACTTTAAATTACTCTAGAACATATACTAGCGCTTTCCAACATTTCAACAAAAAATATTTGTTTTCTATTTCTATATTTTTGCAAGAATAACAAAATTTATGTATTTTGGAGATAAGGATAATGTCGTAACATTTTTTTTGGCTCATAGCGTAATTTTTCATAAATATGTTAGAGGCGCTTTTGTGGCTACTATCTTAGTTGAATAGCATTGTTGAGTATTCATTGAATTCAACTAACTTTTAAAAAAAACTTTAGTGCATTTTTGTGTTGTAATAAATATTTTGATTTTAATTTTTTTAAATATAAAACTAGTGAAGTCCCACCTCGCGTTGTTCGGTATTATTAATTAAAAAATCAGGATTACTTTTATGTGCTTTTTGTGTTTTACATTTAAATTGAAAATAAAGAATTTTATTTACAATTTTGAAGTTTAGTCATCTAAGAAAAACTATATGAGCAATGAAGTGAAATAATTAGTCTAGTTAGAAATCGTTACATATTAAATACAATAAAATTGATTGTTTATATAATATTTTATTCAAATTATTTATATGTTGAGCTCATTTTAAAGGTTATCATAATTATATATATCTCACTAAATAAAATAAAATATCAAATATTCTTATTAGTCCCACTAGTTATAAAATAGAATAAAATGCTCAGATGAATCCCAATTCTTAAAAAATTGAAAATATGACCCTCGGTTTTTCAAAAGTGTTTATATGCCCATGGTCGATTTTTTTAAAGTGCATATATACTCATGGCCGGACAAAATTTGTTAACTTATACCCAAGTACCCATTTTTTCCTCCTAATTTATTTGGGTACAACTACTCACTTCGATAACTTTGGGTACAACTGCACTTTCAAAAAATTCGGGGTTATATAAGCACTTCGTTCTATAAAATACCATCATCTAACAGTTACTCGATCTATAACAAGAATTTGTGATAATTTATTAAATATTATTTTTATGATTTTTGAAATTAATAGTTAGTCGACTCTCTATAATTACTAATTCAAATCATAATTTTAATTAGACATCTCTCTTTATTTGACTATTATTCATTAGATTTATAAATTTAGTCGTGTGCTTTTTAACTTAACCTTGTGTATTCAAATTTTTAATGAGTTGACTTTACGTACTAGTAATCATATCTTTAAACTCATAATATATATATATATATATATATATATATATATATAACTCCACTTTATTCTAATAGGTATGTCTAAAGAATTTATTAGTTTGACTCATAACCAAGTTGACTTGTTTCCATATTAAATATTAATTGACTATTTATAACTACATTTGTTTTGGGATGATTACACGTAAGGTTATATGTTGATTTATTGGGTATTAGGTTAGTGTTGAATCGGGTTCGAGTTGATCCCGGGTTCATGTTTATGTCAGGTTCGGGTCCAGATTATCCGGTTATATTCTGGTTTTGGGTTAAATTCGGTCGTGTCGAGTTCGGGTACAGGTCAATATTTCTCTGGGCAAAT
This sequence comes from Rubia tinctorum, assembly GCA_032355605.1. Classification (NCBI taxonomy): domain Eukaryota; kingdom Viridiplantae; phylum Streptophyta; class Magnoliopsida; order Gentianales; family Rubiaceae; genus Rubia; species Rubia tinctorum. The sequence goes on along the minus strand of JAULKM010028093.1, from coordinate 11,095 downwards.
TGGATTTTGGGTTTAGTGCGGTCGTGTCAGGTCGGGTTCGGGTCAATATTTCTCAAATCAGATCGAATTTCAGGCTAATTCGGTCGTATCGGTATGGATCGGATTCTCGGTTCGGGTTAGAGATTGACAGCTCTAAGTTTAACTAGTACTATTTGTTTTTAAAACAAATGTACGTACCATATAATTATTTAAATGAAATTATGTGTGTGAGTACAATTTTTTATTTTTTTATTTTTGAAAAGGAGTACAACTATCCAAAATAGGTTAGACATGTGAGTTCAGAAGTTGGTGTTGAGGTTGTTTCCATCATTTTAGGTATGCCAAGCTGGGTTTGGTTTACATGGCATCTTTTTCTATTTGAACGACTGGCATATTTACACTGCCATTTTCTTTCTCATTCATCCATCTACACATCTCTTTCAGTTCATTGGGGAAAGCTGTTTTGTGTTTTATAAAAAGAAATTCAGGGAAATATGAACCCAACCGGCATCGTTGCGTTTACTGCATTGGTTATTTATTTCCAAATTCATTCTTGGTTTCAAAATATTGGTGGGTGGAAGAAACTTTTCGTGTTAGTTCTATCTGCCCTACTAATACTGTATGTCTACAAGTACGATTTAGTGGAAAAATGCACTCCCGAGGTAGCCTCAAGAAGCGCAAAATGGGTTGCTGATGAGGGAGAGGAATTCGTGAGTGCGGTTTCTACATTCATTTTGAATGTTATTGTGGATCTGGCCAAGGCGCTGTGGAAGATTTTAGCAAATATGATTTATGAAGTGGTGGTGAGGCCAGTGATGCATTCAGCCACCAACAAACTCCAAAACTCCTTCAAGTTTCGCACCATCATATCACAAAAGCTTCCTCCCATGAAGAACACTACCGGTGGGGGTACTGAAGACAAGGATCAGAACATTAAGAAGGACGAAGGCAAGGATCAGAAGAAGAAGAAGAATGGCACTGGAGGAGATGATGAGGCCGGGTAAGACAAGGATTGTTTTATTTACATTTAGGGAAGATATTTCACATATGACATTGTTGCCTTTTAATTTCAGGCCTTTCGTGCTGTTTCACGTCCGCGTTAAGAAAAGTTCAGATGGCATCTACACCAAAGTCCACATGGCTCCGATGATGTGGACCGTGTTTTACGCAGCCATCTCATTAGCTGCTCTGGGGATTGGCGGGGGTGGCCTCTTAAGGTTTGTTCAAGTATTTAACTGATTTGGGGCTTCTCATTTCTTCCTAGTAATATTTGGACATTTTCTTCCTGGTCTATGCTGCAAGACTATCTTTGCAGTGAAATTTTAATTCGGTGATGTAACCCTAACCTAATGTTATTGGTATTTTGTTTTTTCCTGTCTTTAATCATTTGATTCTACAAGGTGCATGTGTTTCCTTTGAATTATCAGTAAGCTTTCCGTGATCTGCCTTTCACTTGCATTCCCATTTCCCCCTACAAATGGTTTGGGAGAAATGATGCGAGAAGAAGGAAAATACTGTTTCTTTGCTGAACTTTTCAAGTAACTAGAATGTACAAGTAAGATGCATGCATCACTAGGGTGTGTTTTTTTTAATTCTCAAAGTGTGAAGGAGATTATCCTAGGAACTAAGATCGGTTTCATCTTTTCCTTTTACATGGTAAAAAATGACTCCCAATAATCCAGTGTTCAAAGATGGAGTAGTATAATAAGGATAGTTTTTACACTTTTGCTGCCCGCTTTTATCTTTTTTTTCCCGTTTTTGCTGGGAACTTTAAACAATGCAAGTAAATACTATGCATGGACGATAAAAATATACAAGGGATGTAAATGACTAAATGAGTCAACCACGCATAAATAAGAGGGATGATGGAGACTGGAGAGTAGAATCACAGAGTTGCTAACCAAGATTTTAATTGCACCCGGAATACCACACACCGAGCTTCTTTTTTAATCTCTTGTCATGTCGTTTTCTCCCTCATATAGTTTTTTATATAAAAAAAAGGAGTGCACTTTTCTTTTAGAGCAAAGTGCTTATATAACCCCAATTTTCTTTGTAAATGCAAATATAACCCTCGCTTGGTCTGAATATTGAGTCAACAACAACAGAATTTGAAAAGACTAAAATAACCCCAATTATAATTCTTAAAAAAATCGCTCGTCCCCCTTTGTTTTCTCCTTCTTCTCCGATCCACCTTTGCCCTTCGCTCGCCCCCACGCATCGCCGCCCTATCACCGCCCAAAACCCAACCCACCTTCGTCCTCCCCCTTGCACCGCCACCCTACCACCACTAAAACCTAACCAACCTTCTTCTCTAATTCCCCTTGGTCCTCCTCTCGTCCCCCCACGCGTCGTCGCCCTACCACCCTAGCCCACCTTCGTCCTCCCCCTTGTGGCGCCGCCCTACCACCACCCCAAACCACATCCAGTGAAGATAAAGTCATAGCTCAGGGAAGCGGCTCCAAAAATCCCTAACTCGCAGTCCTTCTTGTCGCCACCTCTGTTCAGTTGGCTCCAAAAACCACCGCCTCTATTCAATGGCTCCTAAAGATTTCTCTCGCTACCTTCATTGCCTCTGGAACTCAACCACCTACAGAAGTACCCCTTTGGTGAGAAGTAGCCCGGAGCTACGGAGGGCCCACTGGAGGATGCCCAAAATTGGGACCCGGAGTCTCTGGACGACAACAGTGGCGGCGGGTTAGGGTTTTGAGGTGATGGAGTCGGCGGATTAATGTTTGGAGTTGTGGTAGGGCGGAAAATTTGAGGTTTGGCTGGGTTTTGGGTGGTGGTAGGGCGGCGGCGCGGGAGGGGGAGAAGAAGGTGAAAATGAATAACTGGGGATAATTGGGTAAAAGCTGAATTTAAGTAAGGGCAATCTGGTCATTTTTAAATCAAGTCAATGTTGGAATATGTTGGTCAATGCCGGTTTCCAGCATCGGGGTTATGAGTTTTTTAAGTTGGTACCGGTCAAGAGTTATATTTGCACTTTCGAAAAACTAGAGGTTATATTTGCACTTATAAAAAAATTGGGGATTATACAAACACTTTGGTCTTTCTTTTAACACTCTTAACTTCTCCATTGTATAGAAAAGGTAGGTCTCATGTCCATAAGTTATGGACATGCCAATGTATTTTTAAATTTATACACTGTATTTGTTAAATTACATATTAAATTTAAGTATTCTAAAATGTATTTTTTTATATTATGTTTATTTATATTTTCACATTTGAATACACATTAGTATTACTTATTTGAACTCATATAATACAATATTTAATTTTAAAAATATATAATTTTAAGGCAAAAAGTCAAAGGATTTGTCCATAAACTTATGAACATGACACATTTTCCCGTGACTTTCTCATATAGAAAAAGGACTGTATAGTTGAATTCGTATTTCAGAAGTAACCGAAAAAAAAACCCTGAAAAATACTATAACAACGTAGCGACAATTAGTGAAGAATTAGTAAATTATTACCATGCATACGGTAAGTTGTGTTACAAAGATTAATTTGGTTACAAAGATGTGTTATACAGATTACAAAGATGCAGGAATAGTAAATTTTTTGAGATAAAAAGATTAATTTTCATTCATTCCAAAGATGTGTTACAATGTTGATATGAATCTACTTGCGAAAACTCTGAATTGCGAAATTTTAGATCTTTGACTAAACGAGAGATTTCGCAAACCCTAGTATAGCCTCATAATTGATCACAATTAACCTTCGGAATTATAAACAATTCGAGATTTATGACCCTAACTAGCCCGTGTGATTAGTTCACAAATCGATGGTATTAATATTTAATTAGCTAGCGTGATTAAGCAACAATGAAGAAAACTCTCAAGCAATTGAGTATAACTCAAAAATCTGAATATATCATGTATAAACGTGTGTCTAAAACTCAAGAATACTTCCCCTATTTATAGGGTTCACATCGGCCAAACCCTAGTTCGAATCGGAACGGAATTTGGTAATTTGTGTCAGAAATTGAATAGAATTATGGCAGTTTAAAAAAAGCTAAAATCATATCTAATTAGAATACCTAAAATAAATGATGATGTTGATAAAGAAATAGAAACCATTTCCTTGTAGAAAATGTTATAAATGATAGTTATCTTATAAAATGTGTTTCCTTGTAGGTTATGTTAGATGATAATTTCCTTATAAACTTTAGAATACTATTTCCGTTAGACTTTGGTTTGTTGTTACCCTATATATTGTAATTCTCATTATTGATGAGATTTTTCATTGATGTGATATCAATGCATCATAATAAAGTCATGGTAATTCTCATTGTGTCGCCGCCGCCCCTTGCGTCTTCTAGTTCTGCGCCAATCAGTCTTGATCGATCGGTATTGGGACCCAATCATTCAGATGCCTAATGGAATTCAGTCTTGAATTTGCTTTTTAAACTAAATACCACTAACACAAAGTCAGGTAAGTCTTCTTTAACTTTGATCATTTACTCTAGCGCTTCTTATCATATGATTGGTGACTAGAAGTTTCTGCATGATATTATCCCTGTGAATCCGTTGATATTATTTTGCCTGATGGAACCATATCTACTGTTGTCTACCAAGGCACTCTACGTATTGGACATATTACCTTGCCACATGTTTTGCTTATCCCTGAATCACGTTGCAATTTATTATCTTGTGCTAAGTTACTTGCTACTCTAAATTTTCTAGTTGTGTCTACCGAAAAATTATGCTTACTCCAGGACATCAGATCGAGGACAATGATTGGCGTGGGTGAACAATTGGGTGGGGTTTATTGGTTGTGCACATTTGAAGATTTTGCCTCTCCATCACGCGCACTAGTAGTCTATGCCGTCTCCAGGTCCTCTGTTTTTTCAAGTCTTTGACATCAATGATTTGGACATTCGTCCACATCAGTGTTATCTTCTATTTCCTTTATTAAAGATAGTCATTTGAATTTTAATAATATTGTTCCCTGCTCAATCTGTCATCGAGCAAAACTATCTAGGAATAGTTTTCCTTTAAGTTTAAATAAACTACTCATCCTTTTAAGTTAATTCATTGTGATGTCTGGGGTCCTCATAATTCCCCCTCCACTAGTGGAGCATTTTATTTTTTAACCATAGTTGATGAGAATTACAATATATAGAGTTACAACAAACCAAAGTCTAACCGAAATATGATTCTAAAGCTTTAAAAAAAATTACCATCGAACCTAACCTACAAGGAAAATAATTCTATAAAATAACTACCATTTATAACCTTTTATACAAGGAAATGGTTTCTATTTCCTTATCAAAACCATTCCTACAACATAGATTACTATGCGCCTGAATTTTGAACCAACAAAACACTTTCAAAATATAACTAATTGCTCTTTTTTTAATTTCAAAAAAATTTAAGAAAACAAATTCGGTTAAAAGTGCAACAAGTTTCTACCTTAATTATTTTGAAGTAAAAGCAGATAAAAATCATTTTGTATCATTGGCTGAGTCTTTGTACAAATCATTTTATATCATTGGCTGAGTCTTTGTATCATTGGCTGAGTCTTTGTATCATTGGCTGAGTCTTTGTACAAATAGTTCAACAAGGCAGGAGAAACGTGGACTTGGTTTCAGGAAAATAACGGACGCTATGACAACCTCTAATCTAATAATGGATAGCCAGAGAATAAATTTGATATGTATTTGAAGATCAGATCATCAGCATCATTTTTTTTTCCATTTCTTCTCCTCCTCTCTCCAATCAATCAGAATCGTAACCGGCGTTCAACCACCGCACTTCTTTATCTCCGCGGCGGAGCTATGTAACAGCTGATTCTCAGTAATCTCTCTTGATCAGCGATTCATATTCTTCTTCCGCTCTTGTTTGACAACCACATGTGACACTACAATTGCGCTGCAACCGCTCTGCAACGTTGAATTCTTCTCCTTCCGCTCCTGATCGACAACCATCGCGCCCAGCGAGATCGATAAGAGGCGGAGCTTCTGCGGCGGAGGACGTCGTAGCAACAGCGGCACATCTATAGCGAGTTCGCGATGGAGCGAGGCGACGACGACTGCGCTAGGGTTTGCGAGGCTACCGCAACGGTGACACGAGGCGGCCTTGAGGCAAGGCGACGACTTTTCTTTGCTTTTTCGTCAGGCGCATCAGATCCACGCGCTTCCATGAAGAAGACGACATGCGAGTGCAAACATGCGCCAGCGGCGTATGGCGGCAGACGACAGCGAACTCGATGGACAACGCTGGATGGCTGAGCTTCCTCTATTGAGATGTGAGATTTAATATTGTGTTATACTTTTTTTCAAAGACTTGCTGAGATTTTTACTTGACTGAGCCCATTATCAAGAAAGATTGTCTGGTCTAGTAGTTAGTACTCTTGTTTTAGAGGATAGAGGTATGGGGCTCGAATGTCACTATGACCTTTATTTTGTACTTGTTATGGTTTAATATTATTTGACTGAGTGTATGTTCATTAATGAGTTTTTGGTGTAGTGGTTATTGTTCTAAGCATTGGGGTAGAGACCTAGGTTTAAATCCTACATGATCTTTTTTTAAAGAATTTTCATTCTTCATGTACTGTACCTTTTTGTTGATGTTTGTAGCTTTTTCCACTTATGGGGATGTTTTTCAATATTCGGGTGAAGTTTATGTGATATGAGTTGATCTTTTGTGATTTTTTTTGGTGATATGAATTGATATTTGCAATTTTTTAAAAAAATCATGTTGATATTTTTCATTTTCCGGATGAGATTTTGGTAATAGGAGTTGATGTTTATAGTGTCTTTTTTCTTATGTTGATGTTTTTCATTTTCAGGATAAGATTCAGGTGTCACAAGTTAATGTTAGTAGTTTTTGGGTTATATAGACTGATATTTGTAAAAAAAAATCAAATAATTGTTGATGTTTTATGATTTTTAGAGTGAATAATTTATACATATGTAGTCTTTTTGTTGATATTTTTAGTTTTATTTTCTCATGTTGATGTTTTTCATTGATGGGAAAATGATGGGAAAAAATTGGATGAAAAAACCCTGATAAAATATTAGCAATAGATCCCTGTAAAATTATTAAAGATAGATCAATCTAGTTAAAATTACACAAAGATTCTGCCTAAAGTTTAGATTACGTAAAACAAAATTGCAATTCTTTCTCCTTTCATTTCCCATGTGAAAGAACCCTACAGGAGATGTGGATGCCTAAAGTTTAGGCGGTCTTAGGAGACCATCTCAAAGAATACAATTGTTTTTATTCTATTATAAATAAAAAAAATATTTTTTACTATTTTCTCTTTAAATAAATGATTATTTTAATAAAAATCATTTTATAATTATTGATTAATTATGAATACATAGTTCTGTACAAACTTATTTTTTATTTTTATAAAATGTATAGTATTATATTTTCATGCAAACATAAAAAAATTATTTATCAACAATTAGTAAATTAAATTATAAATGTCACGAGAAAAAGACTCAACAAAATCAATCCAAAGAAACCAGAGAATGAATAAAAATAACCTAGTTACTGACGTCGGGAATTGATATATCTGGATCGTGAAGAAGATCGCGATAGAGTTGCAGCTTCCAAGCTAATTGTTGGCTCTTCTCTTTGTATTTTTCAAAACTTTCTATGGCCTTTTTCAGCCGACCTTCGCAGTTCCCCATACATCCATGGCGGTTTTGTTCTGACGCAGTAACTAATTCCATGTGTATTCTCTTCTCTTGAATTCTTAACAACTTCCCCACAACATCTTCAATCTTCGATAGTACCAAAGAATCGTCCTTAATATTCACGCAGTCTTTCAGCAAATGTTGCAATGATCTTTTGCTTTCCAACAAATATTTCCGGTGATTTTCCTCCGTCAAGTTCGAAATCTTCACGTGTATCTTTTCCTCTTGGTCTCTCAACATCTTCCCCACCACATTTTCTATGGTTGATGAAGTGCAACATGTGCCATTGCTAGCTATGATGTCTTTCTGAAAATGCTGCCATGAATCTTCACTTTTTACCAGAAATTTCTTGAGATTTTCTTCCATTTCATTCAACACCTTCCCCTTAACATCTTCCACGTTCTTCTTGTTATCTGTGATGCATTTCAACACCATTTGCCTAAGATTTTCGCTTTCCGCGAGGTACTTTTGGCGATTTTCTTCCATTGCATTCACTATTTTCATAAGCATGCTCTCCTCTTGGGCTCTCAACATCTTGCTCATAACATCGTCTATGGTTGCTACATCACATTTCACCTGTTCCTGCAGCATAACAACATTAGCACTACATATGCATCGCTTTTCTTAAATTCCTAAAGATTGATGGATGTTATAACATTTGATCAGGTACCTCAACAGCCACAGCATTTGATAGGAATTCTTTCGAGCAACCTCGCCATATAAAGTAGACGTTCAAGGAAGGGAAAAACACCGAAAAGCAAAGATGGATCATCGCTAGCCCTAGAGTTCTATTGGATGAATGTATGAAGAGGGTGAATCCATACGTACAACCCAACAGCGCCACTCGCTCCAACCAGAAACCAAGGCGGCTCGTGAAATTGTTCGCGGGCCAACGGCGGCCATGATTTCTCGGGAAATTCCTCTCGAAGGACACGAGCAAGTACATCAAGTTTGTCGAAAGCCAAAACTGAAGATGCTCGTTATAAAACAAATCCCATCCAATAAGCTCCACTATGGTATCCCGAGAAAACCAAGAAATACTTAGAATGACAAACCCTAGCCTCTCAACCCAAAACATCACGTACTCTACTCTTGTACACAAATCCATTGATGAGTTTTGTTGCTTATGTAATTCCTCCTCCGCAATCCTAGTACTAGTTGAATAACCTCGGAATCCCCTAGAGTACCCACCACAGCATGCAAAGTATATGTTCAATAGCGGAAAAATCACCAGAAAACAAAACTCATGGCATTTGGGCGACATGGCAACAATCCAGAGTGCAAATCGTTCCAATAAGAAACCTGGATTTTTGTACAATGATTCTGCTGTTTCCTACAAGAATTTTTCCCAATCAACTGGAGCAAATGCAGAATGAAGAAAATCAAGAAGCAATTGATTGATCGTACCTGTTCTGCTGCGATGAGCAAGACATAGAGAGAGTTAGTGCACACCCAAAATAGTGCCAAAGGTGCGACGTCCCAGTATTCCCCCAAGTTTAATAACTCGGAATCAGTCACAAATGCATTTAGACTCCATGCTGTTGCAGTTATTAAGAATCCCATCCTCTCAATCCAAAACAATTGCCTCTGCATCATTTCCCTATAACCCATCTTCACTCCTTGATTACTTGTCGCGCCTTAGCAATGGATCCGATTCGGAAAATCATATCGTCCTGGGATATTAAGTTAATGGTTAGCGAACTGGAAAACAACTTCCCTACTTGCAAGGTATGACCCGATAGAATCGCCTGCATAATTAAACAGCTAAACATTGACTATCATATTATACCGTATCCAGGTCGAGGATATATGTATATACTCACCGTCGTCCCGTTATAAATTGCGCAATTATTTTTTCACGGTCTTCTGTTTGACCGTAAATATCTCAAGTTACTTATAATAACACCGCATAAAAGATTGATATTTAGAAAATAGATGTTAGGACGAATCTAACAATATCTCACGTGATATTTTTATTGTATACTATAGATTAATTTATATTTACAGTCAAAGTTTGACTCCCAAAAAATAATTAAGCAATTTATATTGGGACGGAGGGAGTATATGATATTGCCAGATGACGATGGTGGTGAAGGGAGAGATTGCTGGAAAAGGACAATTCGTTGCAAAGACAACAAAGGCCTGATGGGTTTAAACAAGTGAATTAATTTGAAGGTATCAACTGGCTTTGTATTCATAGTACTCCCTTTGTCCAGTACAAACTGCACACGTTTTGGTCAACTTTCTCAAGACATATTTGACCATAAATTTTAACCAGTATATAGATACAAATATCATTATGTGAGATATCATTGGATTTCATGCATGATGTATTTTCTAAATATCAAATTTTAATACCCCATTATTATACATAAATAAAGCTATCGTTGGTCAAACATGATATGAGAAAGTTGACCAAAAAGTGTGCAGTTTGAACTGGTACGGAGGGGAGTAATTTTGTAGCATATGTGTATAAGCAGCGAATTGTGCAGGAATGAAATAGGAGCACCGTGAACATGAACACACAGGTTCATAGGACATACTTCCAAAATCACAGGACCAGCACACATAATTCGACCCGGTCGCCGGTGTGGCCACCGCGTGGATCTTGATTCGCTGTGATCCATAATTTTTTAAATATCTCACAATGTGATAGTTGAGTGGGATGCATAACTAGTTTGACTTTTTGACTGTTTTAGATTTATCTTCATTCAATTACAGATTTTCATCACAATTAGTAACACATTTTTACTGTTTTTCTATCTTTTGAAATAAGTTTCAAATAGTTGAACAAGATTACTTTATTTACTATTGGAGTGTCATTGTGCGTTGCGCAATATTATTAATTAAAATATTATGATAAAGTTTTTTGTACATGTTGTGTGTTATATTTAAATTGAAAATAAAGAGTTTCATTTTAAATTTTAGAGTTTAGTCATCTAAAAAAACTATATGAGATAGTTAGAAATCGTTATATATTAAATACAATAAAATTTGATTATTTTTATAATATTTCATTCAAATTATTTAAAAACTAATTATTTATATCTTGACATTCATTTTTAAAAGCTATCATAATTATATGTATTACATTGCAATAAATAAAAGTAAAGATCAAATGACCTTATTAGTCTCACTAATTATAAAATGTCCTCATTTAATAGTTAGTCGATCTTAAACAAGGCTTTGTCATGTATAAATTAATAAATAAAAAATCTGTGTACATATTTCTATCAGAAATACTCCGTCAATGTATTAAAAAAATTGAAACATTTTGTTATTTCAGATCATTTTTTTCTTTAAATTTTTTAATGATATATATATAATAGTACAATGAGATATTTATGGATATATTTTTAAAAATTATGATTAAATATATATATACTCTCTCTATTTTTCTATGTTTGGCACACTTACCATTTTAGTATGTTTTTCTAAGATTGTCACATTTCCTTTTATGGCAAA
>JAULKM010028083.1:0-13806 GCA_032355605.1 Rubia tinctorum | reverse complement strand
GGAAAATCCCTCTTCTTTGTGGACGACCCCGACTTGCCAACTATCTACTTAGTTGTATTTAGTAAGCATATTGGGCTCAAAAATAGTATCTTTGAGAGGTACGACGACGACCTCCCAAAGGCCTAAAATACTAGAGGCTTCAAGGTTAGGCTTTGAAAAATACATCCCCTTAACAAAGTCTCGAGCGGAAATACATTCCATACACAAGGGACTTTTTTGGACGCCTCCTCCCAGTAAGGACACACCTTTGAAAAGAACCTCAACCGAATTATGCAACCATCACAAGGAGCACGACCACGACACAGATGACTGTCATCATCTTAAAAATGAGATTGAAAGGTGTGCGAGGGAAAGCTTACTTCTTGACTGCGTGGAAAAGTGAAGGGGCGAAAGATCCTCGAACGGAAAATGAGGACGCCACCACTGAAAACCCTTTAAAAGGGTCTCCAACTAGGGCAGTCAGGATTAATAACGGAACAATCAGGAACGGGATAAAAATTGACCGAGAGAGAATTTTAGGCCCGAGCCTCGACCGGACAACAAGGTAATTAACTTCATCATTGGGGTGTTGAATGACCAATCGTCGAACACCATCATCAAAGCCCAGACTCAATATATCCCCCTTAGAGAGCCCAACCAGAAATGGTTTTGACCCGAGGAAGCTATAACCTTCTCAAAAATATACCCGGTACCTAATCAAACACCCCATGCAGACCCGAAGGTTATCCACGCAACGATTGGGGATCGTTATGTCAAAAGAGTTTTCGTAGATGATGGCAGCGGGGTGGCGGTAATGTTCACTAATTGTTTTGACTAGATGGGACTAGGGCGTGATAACTTAAGGAGAATCACCTCGCCGTTGTTGGGATTTACCGAAAAATGGTGCTCCCCTTGAGTGTAATAACCCTCCCAGTCCGAGTTGCTAATGGAGACAAAAAAGTGACGATCAATTGCAGCTTCGCCGTCATTGATGCCATATCCCCTTACAATTTGATCTTGGGAAAGACCTGGATGCGTCACCAGTAAGGGGATAACGCTTATCAGGGGGGATAAGTCAGCTGCTCAAAGCTGCTTGGAAATATCGCTGAATAAAGCAAACAAAAAGGGAACAACGTCGCCTGGATAAATGTGGAAGTCGGGCCTATGGATATCGAACCACTCCCCATCTAATCGACAGGGATGGTGGCCACAGGAAAGAAGGTACCATCTGAAGCGAAAGGAAAGCTAAAGAACCTTCTTGATGATTATGCAGATGTATTTTCATTGAGAACATCTGATTTAACAAGAGTGCCCTAACAGTTAGTGGTCCACAAGTTGAACGTCGACCTATCCCAAAATTCTTTCAAACAAAAGAGAAGGTCATTTTCCCCAAAAGGGTCGAGGCCATAAAAAAGGAAGCCCAAAATCTCCTTCGAGCTGAGGTTATCAAAGAAGTCCTCATCCAAAATGGCTGGCAAACCCCGTCATGGTCCCCAAACATGATGGTTCTATGAGGATGTGTATTGATTTCACAAACTTTAACAAATGTTGTCCTAAGGATAGCTATCCCTTGCCTTTAATCGATATGTTGGTCGAAGCCATAGCGGGGTACGAGGTACTCGATTTGTTCGATACCCATAAAGGCTACCGCCAGATACTAATGGCAGAGTAAGATAAGAAAAAGTCATTGTTCATCACATATGTTTAGATATTCTGTTATAAGAAGATGCCTTTCGGCCTGAAAAATGCAAGGGCAATGTACTAAAGGCTGGTTGATAAGCTCTTTACAAACCAGATAGGCAGAAACATGGAAATATATGTATATGACATGGTGGTGAAAAACAAAAGCTACAATCAATTTCTATTAGACCTAGAGAAGACTTTTTCAAGGCTTCGAGATTAAAACTTAAAGCTAAACCCTGCCAAATGTGTAATCGGTGTGGGACCTGGAAAGTTCCTAGGATTCATGTCTCTAAGAGGGGAATCGATGTTAACCTGGAAACATTCGAAGCTCTAGTGAACATGAGCCTCCTTGAATAGTGGAGGATGTTCAAAAGCTCACTGAATCGCTGGCCGCACTTAGCCATTTTCTTTATAAAGGTGCTAAGAAACACCTACCATTCTTTTACGTGCTTCAAAAGGCCAAAAAATTCTAATGGACAGAGGAGTGCGAGCAGGATTTCCGAGACTTGAAAGAACACTTATGAAGCTTGCTCACCCTCACTAAGTAGGAGAGAGGGGGAGATTTTTACCTGTACATCTCAGCCTCTCTCTTAGCAATAAGTACATTTTTTGTAAAGGAGAAAGAAAAGGCAGAGCACCCCATCTACTTCTTATGCAGGGCATTGCATGGGCCAGAAACACAATATATTGCCCTTGAGAAAATAATATTGGCCCTAGTCCATACGGAAAGATGGCTCTGACCATACTTTCTGAGCCATAAGATCATCCAACTTACCAGCCATCCAATCAGACATGTACGCTTAAAGCCTGAGGCCTCAGGATGAATGATGAAATGTGCAATCGAACTGGGTGAGCACAACATCCATTTCCACCCGTGAACAACTATTAAGGGCTAGAACTTGGAAGATTTTATTGTGGAAACCATAGAACCGATAAAAGTTGAAAAGGAAAAAAAGTTTGAGGGAACGTGGCAACTCTACGTTGATGGGTCATCACACTAGGGGGGAAGCGGAGCTGGCATCCTGCTCACAAGCCCCGAGAAAAAAACTATCCCTATGCACTACCCTTTGACTTCAAGGCCACAAACAACAAACATGAATACGAAGCACTGATTACGGAGCTTTGACTAGCAAAAGAATTGAGGGTTCGAAGCTTGGAGGTTTTCAGGGATTCCCAGATTTTGGTCTAACAACACAGTGGGGAATATAAGGCCAGGGAAAGGAACTTTCAATGTTACTTAGAGGTAGTGAAGCCCCTCAAACAATTTCATCATTACAGTCTAATACAAGTACCTTAGGAAAAGAACCACAAGGCCGACACCTTGAGTAAGCTGGCTTCATCATACCAGGACTTGCAATCCCAAAGGCACTTGATGGTGGAAACGTTAAGCAAGCCTAGCTTTGACGAGGAAACAACAGTGATGATGCTGAAAAGGGAAAAATCCTGGATGACGCCAATTATGAACTACCTTCAGGATGGTACCCTCCCGAGAGGTGCCATCAAAACAAGGAAAATAAGATCGAAAGCTCTTAAATATGTGATCCATGAGGATGTGCTCTATCTACGGGATTGTCTACAGCCACTTCTTCGATGTGTAGCCCCTATGAGGCTGACTACTTGATCTACGAGACTCATGCAGGAATGTGTTGAAGCCCCCAGGAGGCTCGATCGATAGCCAAGAAACTTCTCCTAGCAGGATATTACTGGCCTAAGATGTTCAACAATGTCAACAGGCACATCCAGGCTTGCTATTAGTTTCAGATGAACGCGCCGATCAATCATGTTCCCCAAGAAGAAATGATGAACAGAAATAGCTCTTGGTCATTCGACAAATGGAGAATCAATCTAATTGGCCCCTTCCTAAAAGCTTCAGGCCACTTCCGATACTTGATTGTGGCCAAAAACGATTTAACTAAGTAGGTTGAGGTAGAATCCTTAATTTGCATAAAATGGAAGGCAGTAATTGGATTCTGCTGGAAGAACATCAACTGCCATTTTGGGATCCCCCAAAAAATCATAACTGACAATGGTACCCAAATTTTCAGTGGTCTGTTCAAAAGCTGGTGCAAAGAATACAATATCCTCCAGAAGGTTACCAGCGTGTACCATTCCCAAGTCAATGGGAAAGTGGAGGTCACAAACCAAACCATTGTCGATGGCATTCGGGAAGTCTCAAATGGGCAAGCGGAAATTGGATTAACGAATTGCCCAGCGTACTCTGGTCGTATTTAATGACAGAAACTTCTACCATGGGTGAAACCCCCCATCCCCTGGTCTACGACTCAGAGGCGGTAATCCTAGCTGAGATTAGACTACCCACCTTCAGAAGGTTTGCCATCAGCAACGAAAACTAGGAGGTCAATGACGAGCAATGCTGGATGGATTTGGTGGCAAAAGTGACGTGGCTAAGAGTTGATATTTTCGTAAAATGTAAACATGTATGGATTATGACTCGACTTTCTATATGAAAACAAATAATTAAAATTTGACCTCAATCATCGGTAAACCTTTAATTGACCTTTCATACATAAATACTAATGAAAAGGTTATGAGAACGGCTACTAAACGTTAATCCTTGACTTTTCATATATAATCACTAATAAAATGGTTTGACTTTAGCTAATCAATGGTTAACCCTTAATTAACTTTTCATATTTAAAAATTAATAAAATGATTTGACTTTAATTGATAAACGGTCAACCTTATGTTACTTTCCATATATAATAAAAAAATAAATGGTTTGATATTAACTAATCAACGGTCAACCCTTACTTGACCTTCCATAATAAACACTAATGAAATCCTTATAAATTAACTAATCAATAGCCAACCCCTTACTTGACATTCCATATATGAACACTAATGACATGGTTTGACCTTAACTAATCAACAGTCAACCTTTATTTGAATTTCCATACATAAACACTAATAAAAAGATTTGACCTTGAGGAATCTACGGTTAACCCTTATTTAACTTTCCATATATAAACACTAATAAATTTTTTTAAACTTAATTAATCAAAGATCAACCCTTATTTGACTTTTCAAACATAAACACTAATGAAAAAGTTTGACCTTGAGGAATCTACGGTTAACCCTTATTTAACTTTCCATATATAAACACTAATAAATTTGTTTAAACTTAATTAATCAAAGATCAACCCTTATTTGACTTTTCAAACATAAACACTAATGAAAATGATTGACCTTGAGGAATCAATGGTTAACCCTTATTTAACTTTCCATATGTAAGCACTAATAACTAAAGTTTGACCTTAAGTAGTCACTGGTCAACTCTTGTTTGACTTTCCATACATAAATACCAACTTGCAAAAAAATACCAACTCTTGTTTGACCTTTTTGGGTTTGTGTAGGATGAATTTATTCCATACAGAGATGCAATTACAAAAAAAACAACCAAGGAATACAAGATAGATCGAAACCAAGTTGTCATTGGGCACAACGACATTATAAGAACAGGAAATGGAATGAGAGGTAATATAATAATAGGAATACAAGATAGACCGAAACCAAGTTGTCATTGGGCACAACGACATTATAAAAACATGAAATAGAATCAGTGGTAATTATGTTCGGGCAGGTGGAAAACACTCATCTATTTGCGGCCTTGTGATGTTGACTAACTTAAAGAATCCCGTTGTTTGTTGCCTATGTTAGGTATGCTTGGAAACCTAGTGTAAAATGTGATGGCGACATCAGTTGGTCGCTCCAATCCCCTTTCGAAGTTTAGGGAAAATGATTAAATTCTTCAGAATGAGTTGGAGGATGACTATCTTACAATGGCCCTTACAATATACTTCTATACCGCTTGCTTTTGTTAATTTATAATACTCATGTTATGTAGTTGAATATGTATTCAATGCTAAGAGTTTTATTATAAGTTTTTATCACTCGTGGTTCCATAGATGTTGTTCTTCGTTTTGTTTGGTTGTAATGCACAAGGTGTTATGCAAATTATTTTAGTTTCGAAACAAATACGTGCTTGTATCACTATGGAAAACTTCTAATTCATAAAAATAGAAATTTTCTAAGAGCCAAAATCGCAACTATCACCGGATTGAAAAGAAAAAGTATTAAAAGTAAAGCTAACCTAAGTTCGGATATCACAACTACTACTTCTAGAACCACACCAACTAGCGGATTACCCTACATACAATTGGAATTGGACAAATGAACGGTGTTAAAATGGGAACCACGGTGGTATCAGCGCCTTGGTATTTACTATAACACGATGGTTATACACTGTCATGCAGTGTGGTACGATGAACAATGGCGGAGCCAGAGACGATGTGTCAAAATCGCTGTCGTAGAGCCACTTTAACCGCCATTGACAGCATTATTATGTACTAGTGCAAATTTCACGCACGCGCTTAAAAGTGAATGGAAGTTAAAATTACAATTTTTTAAAATTACAAAATGTACCCCATGTAAATTTTAATTCTTATAATTATATATTAGTTCTCTTCTCAGGATGAGACCGCCTCACACAAATTTTTATAATTAAAAAAAATCTTATAAAAAAATTTATAATTAAAAAAATCTTATAAAAAGAAAGATTATGGAGTATATTAACACTCTTAGAGCATTTCCAATACAGAGAGCGTCGGAGCCACATAGCGAGTTACTATAGGGCTTATGTGTGACATAGATAAAAAAACATTAATATCAAAGATTGATGAAACTTTGGTCTCCAATGCAGACATTTAAAACCAAAGTTCAATATGACGTGTCACAATATTTTATTCTTAAATGTTACAAGAAATAGTTTATATATTTCTCTTAACTCTCTATCAAAACTCATTCAACCGATATAGTATATGAAAATAATTTTTATCTTATTTAAGACTTTAAAACTATATAAATATATATTTTTGAACTTAAATATCAACAATATCATTTTAAAAATTTAAACCAAAAAATTTATTAAAAATAAAATATTTTAGAACTGTAGGAGTATTTAAAATTATATATTTAGTTAATATAACAAAAATATATAATAAAATGAATTAATTCATAAATAATTAAACTTATAAAGTAATTTACAATTTGAGTTTTTATTTAACAAAATTAAAGTTATGTATATTTTGGAGAATTAAATTTAGGTAAGTACATTAAAATTGATTTTTTTTGGCAAATCTGTTGACAGACATACCGACGAACGTCAATATAAACCTCCAATATCAGAAGGTGTATTTGTAGGGGTCACTTCAGCCACGTCAGACTGAAGGTTGCAGAAGACCCTTACATTGGAGATGATTTTTAACCGCTAGGATCTATTTTGATAATGTGACTAGTGATTTACCATTCCCCCTGTCCCAACTCTATTTGCATTGCAATAATTATCACGCTGTTCAAAAAACATGTTTGACTGTTAATAAGTTTACCTACATATAATAGCGAAAAATAAAAAAATTGACAATTAGAAACTACTTGTTACGATGAATTGTACAATATCACATACGATAGTATTATTGTTCATATATCAATTTAAATATGTGATCAAATTTTGATGGAGAATAATGTCAAAAAGTAAAAATGCAAATAGAGCTGGTACAGACGAAGTATTGTGATATTTGGAATAGAGATGCTCTTATAAAGATGATTCACGAAAATAAATTTTCACAATGAACAAAAGGATGATGAAACTTCTAATTCCATCCAATAAATTACAATAAGGAACGTGAAAGTGACTCGAAATGATCTTCAATCAATATAAATGCACCCGAGCAGTGATCATTGAAACAATAATCAAATATCCCGTAGAAACCCATATCGAACCTGTATGATCAAATATCTCAAATAATAATGCGCTGACTTAAAAGCCTTCAAGGCATGTGATACGTTGCATTTCCCTGTATCACTCTAAATTGCTTATTTACCTTTTGAGAGTCAAATTTTATAAACTTTGACCATAAATATAAATTAATATATAATTAATAAATATATCATGTGAGATATTGTTAGATTTGTCTTAACATCTATTTTCTAAACATTAATTTTGTATGCTACATTATTATAAGTAACTAGAGATATTTACTGTCAAATGTGCTAATTGAATATCATGAAAAAGTAAATAAGCAATTTAAATTGGAACGGAAGATTACATCTTAATCGATGAGACATGAACTTCTCACCAAGCATTCAATTTCGCAATAATATCCCCGGTCCAACCTTTGGATATTTACATGAGTTCAGATCAAAACTCCCACCTAATTAAAATTGTTTGAATAACTTCATGTTTCCCTACAATAACAATTTCACAGAATTTTGTTTTATGCGAGCTAAACTTTAGGTAGGAATTATTGTGTAATTATTGAATATTTTAATTGGGATGAGATTCTTTTTAAAACTTAGGGGTGGCCATATTGACGCGTAACCCAGGGGTCAAGCAGGTTATTTACATTTAAAATCGAGTGGGTATGAGTAAAATGGGTAATGAGTCAAATTGGTAACAGATCAAATGAGTAATTAAAAAATATGGGTTGACCGAGTTGAGTTTATACCCGTGAATTTACCCATTCCCTACTTTTCCATGACCCGTTTTAAAATTTCAAGCTCGCTAAGCGGCTTCGGAGATGTCAACAGAAAGAGCTCTAGAACCAAAATTTTGAGTTGAGTCTTGTTGCTGCCTTCTCATACCATATCCTGACATCTCATACCATCTCCTATCATCTCATACCATCTCCTATCATCTCCTATCATCTCCTATCATCTCCAATCATCTAATATCATCTCTAATAATCTCTAAGCTACTTTCAACTCACTTTTATTCTTCAATTCTAATTGTTAAGAAATTTATTTAAATATTAATATTTTAGAAAATGTTTATTTTAAATAGTTATTTTAAATACTCCCTCCGTTTTACTAAGAGTGACACATTAGATTTAGACTCTTGGATTAATGTGAAGAAAATGAGTAGTTGAAATTGAATGTAGAAAGTAAAAAGTAGAATGAGTGTATGAGATTGAAGAAATCTTTGCGCTTCATCATCGCTTCCACTATCGTTTCAAATTTGCGAATCTATACCATTACATAGTTCTCGCATAGCCCGGTTGCGGTCTTCATTAAAAAAATGCAAATCAGTAACTCCTTGACAAATCTCATGGTCTAATATAGGTATTTGAAGATTGTGCATTTTAATGAAGTTATGAAGCGTGAAACAAGAAACAATAATTGCCATTTGGCTTTGCATTGACATTTGAGGCATATATTTCAGCACATGTCAAATACTCTTCAACTCACCAAATGCCATTTCAACTCTCATTCTTAAAGATAGATTCCGTTTGTTGAAATGTTCAGACATGCCTGAAGATGGTGCCTTCCTGAATTCCTGTAGGTGCCTTCTGACTGTTACATCACTAATCAGAGACAAATATCCAAGAGTGTTAGGATATCAAGAAACATATTTTGGATTAGTAAGTGAAACCTTCCACACTGTAACATCATGGATACTTCTTTCCCATCCCAATGTGAACATTTTGTCAAATAAACAAGCCAAGACATTCCAACTTTTACCACCCTTACGACTTCAAAATTGCACGCCATTTTCATCATTTATGATTGCTTCTATAAGAGTTTCATCCAAAAACCCCAATATCATTCTGCAGAATAACATTAATTCTTGATGAATTTGTTAAAAAGTAACTATATAATCATAACTTGTCTTATAATTATGAAGAATAGAATCTAGAACCTGAAAATAAGACCAATACCGCGAGTCGTATGCAACCTCTCGAGGGAACTCTAATAAATCACAATGTGGTCTAATGATATCGTGCGACAATATCACCAAAGCATCCAACACTTTATTAAAATACAAACATATTGTTGTTGGAGATAATTTAAATCTGTAGCTGCATTACGATAGGATTGTCCCTTAGTCATTATGTATAAACGCATTGCTACTTGCTCTGATACCTTTACAAGTCTACTATCTTCCAACAATTATCTTTCAATCATCAAATTCACTAGACACACAAACATATTTCTATCGAGTTGGAGTTGCACCTGGCACGCATCCATTATGTTCAGTTAACAATCTGTGTACATATTCAGCACCACTTTCCCCTCCTCTTGGTTGTCGCCTTGATGATGATTCAGGTTGTTCCCTTGGTTCACTTGGTGATCCTTCTTATAGAAGTGTTCTTATAAATTCTTCCAATGCAATAATCGTAGCAACAATTCTAATTGTATATTACATTTTGCACTGGAAACAACGTTGAGACATTAAATGCATAACCTTTAGTGTGAAATATAAGACGAGATATAACACGTAACCTTTAATTCATGCACAAATATATAACATGAGTCATCAAAACACATGACCAACACACAACAATATTACTCACAAAAAAGGTCACTTGAAAAATCCATCATAAAAAAACTACCACATTAAATTCAAATCATCCAATATCCAACATCGAACACATTAAATGAAATACATAAAAAAATAATTCACCTACGTAGAACAACATAACATCCAACATCCGAACACATAAAACAAAAACTACAAGATCCTCACACTGCACATTTGAACATCTCAAATTGTACTTCTTCTGATTATCTTTCTTGAGTGCCAATAAAGTTTGTATGTTCTCCGTAATCTTCAAGTAATCCAAGGAATGAACAAAGAATTCATCCCCAAACTTCTCGCACACTCCAAGCCTTGTCACTTCTTCACAACATTTCTCAACCAATGTTAGTTGAATAGATTTTTTGCTTCTGATCCATTTTCTTCATTGCCTGAATTTCAGCCTCTTGATTCCTTGCACAAATCTCAGCAGTACGAGTTAACATATGAAGAATAAATTCATAACTACAATTTCTTCCTTTCTTCACCTGAGTTATTGTCTTAGTCATAAGTTTTCTTACTTCCACCAATCTTACTTCCACTAACACTCTGAACACCATCCTCTGATTCACTTCCTTCACCTGATGAGATATTATATCTGTTGGAATAGTGTCCTTCAGTCAATGTGCATTTTTCATAATATAGTTTGAGTATTAATTACGGAGATAATTAATTCAGTTATTTTGAGTGATCGGAATGTTTAGCTGGAAATCGCTTTCGATCAGCTAGCATCAATTATATTGGGCTTGCAGCTTAGTATGACTGAACCTATAGGGTCACACACAAGGCATGAAATTAGATAATAGAAATGACTATTGGGCTAGGAGCCCAGATAGTATTTATATGAGAATTGAGTCTAGAATTCATTAAGTCGAATTTGGTTAGGCTCAGATTGACTTGGATTAGGGTTTCTTGGATTAATGACTATTTTGTATAAATAGATATTTTTACAGAAATGTTCAGGATGACATTATTAGAACCCTGGCCGTTCCAGACAGCAGAAGCCAGAAACCAATCTCACCGTAAAGATAATAAGAAAGACTATGTCTTTGCTTGCTGATCAATGTTCTAAGATGGCGGCGGTGTAGGTGATTTGATCGTGCTGTGTGGATACGTATAGAGGAATCACATATGGGATTCTCGTCTTCGTGGTTGATCGAATCCGACTGTAAAGAATGCATCAAAGGTAATCTAAACTCTTTGATAGATTTTAATTAAATACATGCATGAGGTCCATAATTAGATAATTGATTTTTTGCTAAATTAGATTTAATAAATTACCAACAAGGGTATCATATCTAAAATTTGATTCAACATTACTAACTACAAACTATCAAACTTTGTACATCCATTTTTTAAGAAAGATCACCATTTCAAAACAATAAAATAAGAACACCAGTTGTTAGTAATGCAAATGGGCCAATTAGCCCAAAATCAATTCTTACTCTTAGTCCCACATGGAAAGTTTAGAAGGGATGGGTGTAGTTTAAATATGGAAATGTTTCACTAGTACCTTGAGTGAGCAAGAGGAATAAAGACCCATCGCGCACGCCGTCGTTGCTGACCGACCGCACCGCCTGCCCGGATGGGACGTGACGAGGTGAGCGGATCGGATCTTGAGCCCATATTAATATTTTTGGTCTAGATTAGTTTGAGAGCCCAACATTTATGAGGCTTCTCAGATAATCAAATGCTTTAAAACTAAACCCTATTTTTTCTCCCTATATTTCATACGGTTAAAACAAGTTTTAAACTTTATGATCTGGAAGAATAGTTTTAACCCTTCAGTTAAGATTGGTTTTCAACATGATTCCAAATTTAAATCGGTCCATGACCGTTCCTATCCATTCCTATCTTTTAGTCACTCAAAACTGATTTTCAAACTGTTCCACGTTTTATGAACTGCTCCACGTTCTCGGAACTTCTCCACATTATGAGTTACGGTTGTTGGTTTATGTGCCTATAAAAGGCAATTTCATGAGCAGTTCAAAACACAGAATCCACATCTCTTCCTCTTCTTCTTCACTGCTTTCTAAACGTTTTCTGAGCTAAATACTTACGAGTTCCTTCTCAGCTACTTGAGTGCACAAGTAAGGGAGATTTCTGTGGTACCTTGGGAAACGAACGGCTGTGTAAAACCTTGCACTACGGGTTATGCGAATTTCATTTCAAAGGTAGTGATTTATCACGCCCACGATATCCTTTTCAAACAAAACTATTTTCTTCCAAATTTGTTTTCAAAAATCTCCATTTCTTTGTACTGTCAGTGACCATACATTGCTTTACAAACATTGTTACTCAAATTCTACCAACAATTTTGAAATGAAATTTTTTGTTCGAAAAACATGTCTGGTCGAACAAGATTTTTGAATGAATTTTCCAAATTACCTCCTCTGAATGGTCTTAACTACAAACGCTGGTCTTAAAGGGCTCTGATATTTCTTGAACAACTGGAAGTTGATTACGTCCTATTTACTGATCCTCAAAAAATCTCTACCAACACACACCACTCAAACTAAAGAAACGACCCCCTGAAGTTCCCTCAAAGGAACCTTCCGAGTTGATTTTCAAGTATGAGAAAGATAACAAAACCGCTAGGGGCAATCTGCTCAACAACATGATGAATCCTATATTTGACTTGTTCATCACCAACAAATCTGCTAAGTCAATATGGGAGACATTGGAGAATAAATACGGCGCCGAAGATGCTGGGAAGAAAAAATATGTGGTTGGGAACTAGCTCAAGTTCCAAATGGTGGACAGCAACCCCCTTATGGACCAGGTCCATGAGTACCAAAATATGACTGCATAAGTACTTGCAGAAGGCATGAAGATGTGCGAGATTCTTTAGGCCAACATGCTCATCGAGAAACTGCCAGAGTCTTGGTCTGATTATCGTAACCACCTTAAGCACAAGAAACTGGATATGACTGGAGGAACTAGTCAGCCACATGAAAATTGAGGAAGCCAACCTTGTAGAATTTGGAAACGTTGACAGGTTCAAATCCTCAACTAACTTCAAGAAGGTGACCAACCTAGTCAAAAGGGCTAGCACCTTCAAGAAGAATGGGCCAACTCTGAAGAAATCCAAAGCAGCCTGCTACGTCTGCGGCAGAACCGATCATCGAACCTACCAATGCTACCAGCGCAAGGACGCCAACAAACCCAACAAACATCAAGCCAATCTCACCAAAGATGAACATGTAGAAACCATTGATGCAGTAGTCTCCGAAGTCAACCTGGTCGAAAACAAGACAGATTGGATCATCGACACTGGAGCCTCCAAGCACTTCTACGCAAACAGTGACCTGTTCGCAACTTTCGAGGAGATCACTAATGATGAACAGGTTTACATGGAAAATTCAAGCAATGCCCCAGTTCTCGACAAAGGGAAGGTTTTTCTCAAACTAAACTCCGGAAAAAAATTATCTCATTCAAATGTTCTCTATGTTCCTTCTATGCATAGAAACTTAATATCTGCTGGTCTACTTAACAAGGTCGGTCTCAAACTGGTGTTTGAAGCTGACAAGCTAGTTATCATTCAAAATGGCCAATTTGTGGGAAATGGATACATGTCCGGGGGGCTATTTGTTGTGAACACCACTGCTATCAATGAAGCATCTACTTCTACTTATGTCGTTGAATCTTTTGATATTTGGCATGCACGTAAAAGACATGTTAGTACAAATTCACTTAAACGAATGCAACACATGAAATTGTTACCTAACCTGCCAAAAATTCAATTGGAAAAATGTCAAACTTGTGTAGAAGCT
>JAULKM010028073.1:0-10468 GCA_032355605.1 Rubia tinctorum | reverse complement strand
TTGGTTATATTCTAGTTTAGGGTTTTGAATATTCAGTTTTGATTCGATTAGAATTTGATTTGGTAAGTTTAGATAAGTTAGTTTCATTCAATAATTCATCCAATATTTGTATTGATTTACTTGGATGAATATGATCATCATTTAGATTTAAATTAGGTATTGCAGTTAGATATGGTTTTAACTTTTTAAACCTGTCATAAGTCATTCAGTTTTTGAGAGGAATTACCAAATCCTTGTCTAATTTGTATTCTTGAAGGCCACACCTATGTACTATAAATAGGAAATGGTTTTCAACATTTTCATGACCTTACACACTTTTATCAATCATATATTCATAAATTTTGATTTTATACTCTTTGCTTGCAAGAGTTATCATTGTTACTTAATCCTGCGAGTTAATTAAGTATCAATGCCCTTTATTTGTGAGCTAATCTTGCGGGCTAGTTAGTGAGCAATTTTTCAAAAATTGAGAGAAATTCCGAGGACTAGTTGTCATCAAGTTTCATGCTGCCAAGTTAGGGTTTGCAGATTCCTTCCTCCTGTCAAAGATTTAAATTCCGTAATATAGAATATTCGCAAGGAGTTTCATGCCATAGTATAACTTCAAGGAATTTTAATTTAATTTATCTAACCTATTAATTCAACAAATTCTTGTCGATCTCTTAATTTCTAATGCATCATTGGCGTTTATCATGAATTAGGCATCAATAAAAAAAATATTATGATCTCTTAACTTAATGACTCAAATGCAAAAATCATGAACTGGAAATATAATTTTCACCACACTTGCAATCTTTGATCATACAATTAAGTTTAAAAAAAAATCCTAGTTAGCCAAGATCCATGTATATAAACTGAAATATATTACCAAACAATTCGACCAGACAATTTATTTCAAACTTTTTTAAAGCAAAAGAGTTGAAGGATTAAATGTATGAACATTATTATCTAATAACATATGAACGTTAGATTAAAAATATCCAAAATTTCAAGGATAGACGTGCTTTGACTTTTATATATGTTTGATAAAACAATTCCCCATTATAATTATGTTGCAAACATAATAAATGTTCAATAGTATCGATTCCTTAAATTTAAAGATGTATGGTGTCCAAGGTTCTCTAATGATAATTAAAGCTTAAAAAACGAGAGATATTAATTTGTTTTCCTTAAATATGATCTTTATCATACCAAAACAGTTGTAAAAATACCAGTACCTTGCTACAAAGGTGTGGACACTAGTCCCATGGTTGTTTTTAGAATACAATAATTTCATAAACATTATTTTTATTGTTAAAGAAATAACAATAGTATTAAACATAATTATAGAATACATTGACGAATTAAAACTTCTTCTAAAGCATTGTATTGCTCTAGGATTTCATACATTCTTTATTGTTGAAATACACCCAAGTAATTTGTTCAGAACACATATTTCAATGGGACATACTTTAATTTGAAAGTCAAAGTGAGGGCACTATCATATTATCAGTTGCATATTTTAAATATCCTTCATAACTCTCCATGCTTCCATAGTTGTCATTGTTGCATTCACCAGCAGTTCAGTTGCCATATTCACCCTGTTTTGAATTTGTCACCATTTAAAAGTAAGAAAATTTTCATTTGTGATCAACAATAAAATGAATAAGTGTAAAATAATAATAAAAACAAACCCTTTGAAGATGATGCACTTCATCTGTAAGATGATTGTCATAATTTTCAAACACGCTGTCCAATGAAATATTGGGAAACTCAAGTGGAAGGAAGTTCGATTCTTCTCCCTCTATGAATAATTCACCTGTGAGAACATCAGATATTTTTAAGGGAGGTATCAAACTGATATTTGCATTGATTGCCTCTTTGGTTGGACCTTCATTAGTTGCACCATAGCATGGGTGACTTGTTGGATTAAGAAGTTGAACTCCTTGAGCTATCCACATTGGAGATTCTCCCTCTATAAGCTCTACATGTTCTATCCATCCCTCCGAGACATTTTCCTTTTCAAGAAAATAATCTATATGAGTGTTCAAATTTGTAAGAGGGCCATTTCTAGAGCCCGATGTTTGTAATATTTTTGCAGGCATTTTACCAAAAGAAGACATTGAAAGAAGATGGTGATTATTATATACCTTTGCTTGAGACTTGTGATCTAAATGAGGCACACTCTCAAATACCTTAATCCTTTCATCATATTTTTCAGCACTAGAAGTCGGTGTAGAACATTTGCGCTTTCTATATTGATTCTTGCACTCTGAAGGAGATGTCCATTTATCACGGCGGCATTTCTAGGCAAAGGAAAGGAACCATAAAAGTCAAATACCACTATTTCTCCCCCATAAATATAGTTTTGATTAAAAATATTTGTATTATTAGCTTACTAAAATATGTCTTACTTTGTCTAATTTATTCCAAGCTTCATGAAAATGGAAAAAAGTTTAAATATCTTTTCGCATATCAGAATATGTTTCAACAATGTACAAATAAATCGTGTCAGCAATGAATTGCGTCAATAATCCTACCTGAAAGTTTTCTAAAAATAAATGTAATAGTTACACTGACCTGAAGATGGCTGGCAACATGCTTACGTGTAAGACCAGGAACGTTCATCAGTTCCAAAATCTCTTTCGGATAACAATCTAAAATATATTCATATAAAACAATCAGGTCACATGTTAATATGATAGCATAGACCAACTAAAATTAGAAACATTTTATTAATATTAATTAGTAAAACTTGTATTTCCATTTATGCTTAAAACTAAAATCCACACACACATATTCATAGACAAAGTTGTGAAAATACTTAAAGAAAAGAAAGAAAAACAAAGTGTCTAGAGACATACTTCCTAAACCAAGTTGAGCGACAACATCCATGAATTTTTGGTGCAGCTCCTTGGTCCATTTGATACATATGTTTTTCTTGATGCAGTCATCAATGGAAATATTTTCAACATTCAAATTGAGCTGATCACACAGTTGGCTAACTTCAACGGGATGATCATTACCACCCTGTTTTGTGCCATTCTTTCTCCTATATGTTTGTTTCTTCCGCACAGAATTTTCATTAATGCTCTCAGTAAAAAATATTCCTTCAGGTAAGAAATTCTCCGTGGATGTCATTTGTACATCCATCTTCTTTTTGCTACTTTGGATTCTTTTCTTTACCGCAAATTGATGCAAGTACTTTGTGCTTAACTCATCAACTGGTTTCTTTATTAATAGAAAAGCTCCATTGTCCAATGCCTTGTATGTCAGCTTGGGGTCTTCCTTAGTAGATGTTACTGAGATCAAATTATAATTCAATTGAGAAAATTATTGAAAAAATATTGAATGAACATTTCTACAATAAAAAAATTAAATTATTTTAGATGGCGATGAGTAGTGGTTGAATAGTAATTACCAATAACTAGGATGCCCATTTTTTCAATTTCCTTGCAAAGCTGAAAACTATCAATGCCAGATAATTCTACATCTATAACAGCCATGTCAAATTTCCTCTTTTCAATTGAGATAGTCTTCATTGCATTAGAACCTGATACCGCCATTGTCACTGAAATTCAAATAGATTTAAGAGTTATTATAACTCAAAACTATAATATACAAATATTGTCAATATTCAGAAGACTTTGACTTTAAAAGTAGAAATATTTTAAAATATTTGTTAATATTATAATTTATAGCCAATATTTATAAGAGAGTCAATACTTTTTTCCACGCAAAAACATGTAATCAAATTACATGCTAATGAGTTAAATTAAACTATACTTATATTCCCTATTTGACTTTACAGATATTAAGACGAAATAAGGAATATCAACATCTTAATATATTTTAATTTTTTTGAAAGTAATCATCTAGATAAAATAATTTTATTGTAAATAAAAAATGTTATAATATTATTTTATTGAAAAGAATAAATGGAAATTCCAAAGTCAAATTGAATGGACATTGCATTCATGCTGTCGTACGTCACTATTTCAATTTTGGGTCTAAAAAATGTCTTTATTTATGACTTTATTTTTATAGGACTAAACCTACATTTAGGATTGTAGAGTATAAATAACTAACATAATAAATTGATTTTTTAATTGAACACATCCCTTTCAAAAATATACTATCATTTGACTCATTTTCTTTGTTTTTTAAACAAAAATTTATGTAAGAATGTTTACTTACAACTGATTTATATAACAAGATTGACTTGAAAGATATTAATGAATAAGAAATCTTAAAACCATTTTGAAAATGAAGAAATAATCCTTCATTATTTTCAAAATGTAATTTTTTTTCTTCAATTTTTTTATAGCAGATAAGAAAAGAGTCTGGATAAAAATAAAACAAAAAATTATCAAGATCTAATTACTAAACCTTATGAATCATGCTGTTTTCTAACCACTGTGACCAATTTTAAGCTCATATAAAACACGAAATGTCAATAGTAACTGGACGATCTACAAGGAACTTTAAAAAGAATAAATTAGTTAAATCAGTTTTACCTTGAAATGAATTAAGAGCAAGTATTCTAGTTGTGGTTTGTAATGACTCTTTGTCATGGTCAACCAACAAAACTCAAATCTCAGGATGTAGTGGTGAAACATTAGAGTTCATTGGATCATTAGAGACATTCATCACCCCATAAATATCATCACCAAGTCCATCAGTGTTCATGCTTTCCATATAGGAAATTTGGGGTAAGGATATAGTGAGAATAGTGTATGAAAGAAGCATGTATGTGAAATCTATGAAAAGGGGTATTTGTAGTACATGATCAAGTTTTGACTATTAATTACCATGAATTAACTTGGCAACAATTTTTTAATATAAAATTACTT
The DNA here is from genome assembly GCA_032355605.1 of Rubia tinctorum. NCBI lineage: Eukaryota > Viridiplantae > Streptophyta > Magnoliopsida > Gentianales > Rubiaceae > Rubia > Rubia tinctorum. Next base: position 5,636 of record JAULKM010028073.1, on the reverse strand, counting down.
TTTGTTTAGGAAAGTTTAGAGTGTGAACATTAATGTTTAGAGCGTGAACATTAATAACGGTGGGTGAATATCACCAAAAATTAGTTGGGCCATTTTTCATTAATGTTTCTATGTCTTTTTCTTAATCTCTATCTCTTTACAATTACAATGAAATAAGTATACTTTGTTTTTTTTACTTACTCGCTAACCTCCCAAAATTTTAAAATTGTTAATTTTAAAATTTTGGGTGAAAAATTATTATAATTTTAAGGGGTATTCCTTCCATCCTATAAATGAGTCAAAATATGATACATAAATAGTTTGTTTCACCGTGATTTTCAACTAATAATTCTACGTATTCTATTATTCATCATATAAAATTTAAAATACTCCATAACTAATACATATATATACGAGTGTTTATAAAAATATATAAGGGAAAAAAATTTATAGTGAACTTTATTATTAAATTATAATAATTCTGAAGGGGTGTTATAATGAAGATACAAGATTAAGTCAATATACCGTACCTATTTTTAGGAACTTAATGTAGTGTGAGATCAGGAAATTCCTTCCTAACATGTATTGGATATGTAAATTTAAGTAATATATCAACTCACTTGCTATCTAATCTTTCCAATATATACCAATTACGCATTATGAGTTGTACACTTAACTCCGATTATTATAATTCAAATTGAACAATAACCATTGGTATTTATTTATCATTTTGTAACAATACTTTGGCTGATCTATTACAATTTAAGACAAAAAAGTGTGCATCTTTAGTAAGAAATCAATGAATTAGACCTGCACGTGAATAATTTTTTAAACTTCTTAAGCACATGGAAAAGGGGAGAGTTTTACTATTGTCTTCAATGTAGAATATATTATGATTTGTTCAAAAATTTCTTGGAGAAACTAAATTATTGGAGCATAGGTGTGCTTGGAGAGCTGCAGCGAAGGCTGCTAGTGAAGCTTACTGCCTGCTTCATTACCATATTGTGGTGATTAATTTCCGAATGAAGCACTTTTGAATTATACCCCAACACTTGTTAAATTACATGGCGCAGTCTACACTGCTCACGATGGAGCCATTACAACTCTGACTAACACTTTTGGAAGACTATAGTGCGGCTATTTGCAATGTGTATTATTAAAACAGGAATTGTGAGACCATTTATCGTCGCCCATGGATTATGAATATTTTTGCAATTGTTAGAGTTATTGATCTTAACCATTGGTGTGCTTTTCCACGTAAGCAAGAATTCCATTTTTTCTTCAAACTATTTTATGTAATATCTGATTGCGTAATTTTGATAATTGAAATTTTCTGATTGCAAAAATAATATAAGAAAGCAAAGTATTTGTATTCTTAAGGTCATTATTATTTGGTGCCAAATGTGAAAAAAACCGAGCACCGTGAATATTAAGTTTTTGAATTATTCTTTGGTCTTTAATTTAACTAAATTTTGTAGGAGATAAGTTAGAAAAGGCGTATCACTAATAAGTGATCAATTAATAAGAATTGTGATAAGTTACTTAAACTTCTTAAAGCGAATGGGAGAAAAACAGGTTCACTATTATTTTCAATGTGAAATATTTGATGACTTCTTCTTAAATTTTCCCAAGGAACTTAAATATTGAAGTCTAGGTGCACCCATATAGTTGCGCTAAAGGTTGTCGGGGAAGCTTACTTCCTGCTCCATTGTCATAGACAACTTTATTTTGCTATTATTAATTTCAAGATAAAGTACTGTTGATAGACACCATGGAACTTACTAATTCATGTGGCACATTCTCCACCAATAAAAAAGTAGCCATTCTTGCCCCTCCCAACAACTTTGTAAGACTAGGGATGCATTGTTTCCAATGTGTATTAGTAGAGTTTATATATGATCAAGGATTCTTATGACTATTTTTCGTTGCACTGAATTTTTAATATTTTTTCAAGTGTTATTTGTCGATGCTAATCATTGTGTGCTTATCCTTGTACGTAAGAGTTTCAGTATGCTTCTTTGAAACTATGCTTTTGAAATCTTCATTGCACAATTTTAAACTTTGAAAGTAACTGAATGAAAACAAAAGAAGGAAAAAAAAGGGAAAAGTTTTTGCAGTCTTAAGGTTAGTCATATTTCGCTCAAAATACAAGCATGTGGTAGATAGAGTTTTTGGAACGATTATTGGTGTTTATTTTTTTTATTAAATCTTAAACTTAGTTTCCTATGCGACTTATAAGTGTTAAAACCATAAAGTACACAGATTTGTAAAATTTCACTTGAGGCTGCTAGCTACAATGATGCACGCTTAAACTTGACAGCACTAATGAATAAACTCAAACCTCTATGGGTATAATTTAGTTCCCTTTCGTAAAATCCAAGGCTCCTATAATCTCTTTTGGAAAAAATTGAATACATTAGCGATATGAATCACAGGTTATGAAAATTATTAATTTAAATGTTAACATGATTAATTCAAAATATATACTCCCTCCAGTCCATAAGTAATTGCTTAATTGCTTTTTGAAGTCAAACTTTGCAAATTTTGACCGTTAATAAAAATAAATCTATATATACTAAAAATATCATGTGATATATTGTTAGATTCATCTAAACATATATTTTTTAAATATTAATTTTTATGCGGTATTATTATAGGTAACTAAAGTTATTTACAGTCAAACATATTTTTTGAAAACCATAAAAAAGTAACTCAGTAATTAATTATGGGACAGGGGGAGTATTGATTTTCTCCCTCCATAAAACTATACAATAAATTATAGTTTTAGTGAATATGTGTCATGTCTAACATACATTTCATAGAGTTACATGATTAAACAACATAATAGTTTTGATTTTCACCGTGCATTTCCTAACATCTCACAACATTGTAAGAAATGATCGTACATTTTAATGCAAAATTATTGCTACTCCTTTGTCTCAAACCAAACTGCAATTTGACTATTCAATTTGTCAAAATTTCTTAACTTTTCCCATAAAGTTCAATTGATGTGTAAGTAATAATACTATCCAGAGATATCTTCTTATATTGGTTATAATGTATATTCCAAAATATAAAATTTTAACCAACTTGAATTGTTGCTAACAATATATATATCAAGGATCAAACTTTCTTAAAGTCAAACTCTGAAAAGTCAAAGTGTGCAGTTTACAATGACACAAAAGGAGTAATCTATGGAGGGTTGATTATGAACAAGCGAAATAACTATTTTTAAAACTATGTTAGTCATACATTATTTACAATCAATCTGGTTGTTAATATTTTGAAATAATACTAACAAGTCAATTTATCAGAAAATTTAGGTAGTTATATATAACATTCTTTGAAGTGTCGCAATTGTGAGGAAGAATCAGTAATGGCCATAGACGAAACAAAGAACATGATGATGTCAATTATAAGATACCTAAGGGATAACACATTACCCAAATATAAGGCGAAAGCCAGCAAGATTAAACTCACAACACCTAAAATACAACACAAAACAACATCTTATATAAAAATGAGTATCTGATACTCCTCTTGAAACATGTGACTCTAAAGGATGCACAATACCTCATCCATGTAGTACACCAAGGAGTTTTTTGGAGCTCACCAAGGAGCAAGGTACAACTCCAAAACTAATTTAAGAGGATGGATACTACTGGCTACGAATGTTCAAAAATGCGATTGTAGCTAGTAGACCACTTCACAAAATAGGTAGAGACCGATACATTGACCAACCTAAAAGGAATGATATTTAAAAACTTTTGTGGAAGAAATATATTGTGCAAGTATGAAATACCACAACCATCATCCCTAATAATGGGAAACAATTTTCTCACAATTCCTTTAAAAGTGTTGCGAAGACTTTAAAATCTAGTAGAAACTCACTTCGGTATATCAACCTCAAGCCAACGGTCAAGTTGAACTTACTAATCGGATGGTCATAAACGATATAAGGACTTTATTGGTGGGGGTGAAGGTAATTGGACGTACGAGTTATCCAATGTACTTTGGTCATATCGGACGACCGATATAGCAGCTACAAGAGAAAGACCATTTAGCCTGGTTTACGGGATGGAAGTATTAATACCTCCTGGATTTGGCTTACCAAGCCTCTAGACAACTGGGCAAGGGGGAAAAAGAACGACGAAGAAATCCACACAGACCTAAATTTTTCGGATGAAAATAGAGAAAATTCTAACCTTAATCAATCCAAGAGGCAATGTGAAAATATACCACGAATAAAGGGTACGAAAGACTCCATGCGTCCTTGGAGTGTTGTTCATCAATAATTCTACCAGAAAATTGGGGAAAATCTTGGAGCTTCCCTGTAAAACAAAAAACAAAATCAGGGGATGAATAGAGCATGATTGAAACCTTCTACACGGGAGGGAAGAAAGAGAAGAATTTGTAGATCCCTTAATTCGGTCAAATATTTAAATTTCGCAATCCATAATTTTTGCAAGGAGATTCATATCAGTTGGTATCAAAGCTCGGCGAAAATATTATGTGGCCAAAAAATCAGGAGTTTTTGAGCTTACCATCATATCAGTCGGCATCAGTTGATATCTTAAAGCGATGCTAGTTTGTATCTGAAAGCGATATCAGTTGGTATCTGCATATCCGTATTCTTATTTTTTTTTAAAAAAACCAATCATAAAAAAAATCAGAAATCCACCGGACATTGCGCACCACTGCCACTTAGCCTGAACTTTGACCACCCGCAGCTGCAATCCAGCACCAAAAATCTCATCGACGCTGCCTACGATTAGCTCCGACGACCTGCCTTTCCCGGCTCTTGGATCAGACAGCCGCTACTGCTAGTTGCTCTTTTTCGAATAACCTACAGATCTGCCTAATCTTCTGATCAATCAGTGTAGATCTAATAACTGCCTTGTTCTCCACCACCAATGAATCCAGCGATTATTTTACCGGTGTCTTCTCACACGTGAAGTTATCGCCATTCCCAGGTTGTCTGCTCTGTTGGTTGTTTCTCCTGCGGCAAGCTTCTTCGACAGAGACTTCAGAGATTATTGCTAGTTCATCCATACGGAACTTCGTTGAAGGGATAGTATAGCGAAGAATAAGATCGGAGCGTACACTCATGCGAGATCCCACACTGACGTGTGTGCATCGCTTCCCTTTGAAGTGCGTGTTCCTCATGCGTGCAGATTTGGCCCGTCCATTTCATCTCTCGGGGTACCAATTTATCTTGAGTTAGATTACTATATCACCGACAGACAATCTCTCACGAGTTTAAGTCTTTTTTTTTCTCAAATAGCATCCAGTCACTGCCTAGCCAGCTTCTAGTCACCGTTTATCAACAGAATTTCACAGGGATGGCGTCAGACGTTTATCTACATTTATTTTTTAAAATCATTCTCGTTTCGACCATGGAGGGAATAATACGATATAAAAATATAATTTATTATTGTTTTCTTAATTTATTATTAGATTAGGATTTTAGAAAGATAACACTATACCCTAACACTATACCCTTTTTTCCACAGTGTTTTTTTAATGAGTTAGTATGATCATTTTAGTTTATTTTTATAAATGAAGCCCATAAACTCGGCCTTGTTGGCTTAGAAGATTTTTGGTTATATTCTAGTTTAGGGTTTTGAATATTCAGTTTTGATTCGATTAGAATTTGA
>JAULKM010028062.1:0-13807 GCA_032355605.1 Rubia tinctorum | reverse complement strand
ATTAGTCTATTTTATAGTACTCGCAACGTAGAATCCAAAAATGTCATACACCGGACCAAATTCATTTCGGATCCTACTCAAAACTGAGCCCAAAAGTTGACGAAAATCAACTATTTTTCCAACAGTTTAATGGTAGAAACACTACTAGTTTCTTACCAATTAAATATAATATTTTTCGCATTTCCTCTCTTCCACCTAACTTTAAGAAACCACTCATTTTCTTCTCCATAGTGGTAAGAAACCGTTTTGTACTATTCATGGACCCTATTTGATTATCTCTATCATACTCATTAATTTTACCATTAACATTTAATTTAATTAGGTTTGTTCACCCAAAATAAGTTGAATGTGAAATTAAATATTACATTATGATTATACCAATTAAATTTCATTCTTTTCTAAATTATAAATTTCGGTATGCATTAAAATAAAAATATTTGTAATTTTAAATTTTAATAAATTCATTTTTAATTTTCGTTTTGTGGCTTAGTAATTATTGAATAATGACAAAATAAAAATAAATAATAGGAGAAATTTTTTTGAAAAAATATTTTAAAAAAATTACATTAGCAAATACCAATTATGACAACCAGAAAAATTACAATAAATACTTAAATAATAAATTATTGAACTAGTTCGACCAATTATTACAAAACGAAGATCGAAATATTGATCTAGTCTGACAAATTATTGCAAATTAAAAACCAAAATATTGATCTAGTTTGACCAATTATTACTAAAAAACAAATTGAAAATTGAAAAACATAATACATGGATGACGAAACCATATAGAAATCATAATTTTGACCACCATCATGTTGGTAAAGATGTTTCGTAAGATCTTGTTTTAATTGCTCATACTTAGATCTTTTGCGTACGTCCCTCCAATTTTGTCTAAAAGTCGGTAGATCGGCATGTCGCTCTGCGGTGTAATGCCAAGGAGAGTCGTCGATTTGGTCATAATCACCTGGTTGTACCTGTAACCCATATGTATCTCTTTCATCTTTGACTATCATGTTGTTCAGTATGATACAAGCTACCATAATATCACCCAGCGTTTCTATATTCTAGTATCGAGCCGGGATGCGGATCACGGAGAACCAGACTTGCGTAGTGGAGAAAATCCTTCATAACCGCAAGAATCAGGCTTTTGTATGAAATATGGATCATGATTAGTGACATCTTCAACTATACGTTGGAATACATTTCGCAGGATATGGAACCTTGTACAAAAATGTTGATCGTCGTACATTCTCTTAGGTGGTTGAGCAAAATATTGCCTCTGGATTACTTCATGTGCTCGGGTACGGTTTCTCTTACTATGGTTTCTGGTTTTCTTCGGTAAGGTTGGAGAAGTTTGAGCACTCTCATCCTCAATGGCTGCGTACCATTGTCTTGCCATTTCGGGAAAATTCAAGACAAAGTTAACCGTATCAGGATCGGTTTCAGGTAGAAAACTGGGAATATCATAGGTTGGTAGGTTTGATGATTATCCGAAGTGAAGATCATCATTGTTGTTTGAAAAATTAGAGGAAGACATTGTTTTGTAGAAGAAGGGTAGTAAACAAGTTTGGGATTGAATTGGAAGGTGAACGAATGACCACTTTATATAGAAACAAAAAATTTGACAACCCCATTATTTTTGTCCATCCTAATCTTTGAGTAAAAAATGAATTCAACCCACGCGAATAGATGGGACATGTCAATGGCAACCCCATTATTTGTGTCCAGCCGAATCTTTGAGAAGAAAAATGAATTTAACCCACGTGAATAGATGAGATGTGTCAATGACAACCCCATTATTTTTGTCCAACCGAATCTTTGAGAAGAAAAACGAATTCAACTCACGTGAATAGATGTGACGTGTCAATGACAACCCCATTATTATTGTCCAACTGAATCTTTGAGAAGAAAAATGAATTCAACCCACGTGAATAGATGAGATGTGTCAATGGCAACCCCATTATTTTTGTCCAGCCGAATCTTTGAGAAGAAAAACAAATTCAACCGAGATGAATAGATGGGATGTGTCAATGACAACCCCATTATTTTTGTCCAGCCGAATCTTTGAGAAGAAAAATGAATTAAACCCAAGTGAAATCGATGAGACGTCAATGATTCAACCAAATACAACAACTTTAACATGATATAGTCTTACACATTTAAATGAAAGGTAAGGACAAAAGTATGATCTAGTCTGACCAATTATTACAAACAGGCGATTACAATCAAAATTGACCGTAGACTATCCCCGTTAATTTATCACGCAATGCTACCTGCTCTGGGGTCAACTCTTTCTGTTCCGTCAAAGTTAGAAGGAGTTTAATTCTATCTAGATTGTGTTCACGCTCATATTGGATTTGGACGAACTCCCGTTGGACTCAAACTGCATTGTTTTTTTATTCTGTTGATTGACATTCATCTGCGGTTCATCGCGTTGCCTTTAATTTTCCCCTACCCTTACATTTAGCCGCTTTGACACCAATAGGGCTGGATGGATATTGCATCGTGCTAGCATCATCGCTACTACAGGGCATTGATGGCACTCGTGGTGTATATTCCTCTCCACCGGTTTCCTTAAGGACATATTGTGCCTCAAATTTACGGCTCATCTTGCAACGCTCGTGGCAATGTAAAAATTGAAATTGTTGCCCATCGTTCTCATCGGCAAACAAGTTCATGGGCCATGACTTTATGTCTCCTTCGCTAGAGCCACTCCCGCTCCTACTGTAGTGCTGTGCAACTTTGCTTTCACATCCGACATATTTCCGATATCGTGAGAAAGTTTTTGCCACCGGGTCTTGCACGCCTTCATTGACCGGTTGCATTTTGCATAATGATTCACATCCGTCATAATTTTAGTCCAAAACACACCAGCGTTCTGACTTGTACCCATTATACAATCGGTGGAATACTCGAATCAAGCACCGCAGAGAATGTTATCATCAGCTACACTCCATTTCTCCCGACTCACTTTCTTCTTTGTATTCTTACTCCCCGACACTAGTGCAATTTCATCGCTTTCCTCACAAACCTCGTTTTCTAAACGCATAACAATTTCAATGCTTTATTTATTTTCAAAATAAACGAACATATTAAATATACTAATTTTAATATACAAAGTAAAAAAAGATGCATACTAATATTAAACATACGAACTAGTAAAATACTAAAAAGTAAATGAACATATTAAATATATTCATTAGTAACCATATTATTTCATTAAATGATGAATGAATTAAGTATAATACATTCTTGAAAACACAAATTCACATATACTAATTTAACTACTTATATGTATGTATGTATATATATATATTATCGAGTATACTTTTTTTCCCATAAACTAATTTAAATACTTGTATCCATCCAAAGAATACATCGAATATACTATTTTTCATATACTCATTTAAATACTTTTATTCATTTAAATAATATATCAAATATACTATTTAAAAAATGTAAACAAATGTGAAAAAAATAACATGGGTTGAACTAGATTATTCATAATAATAATAAAACACATTAAATTGGGGCTCAACATCCGGAATTTCGTGAATTTCAAATTGTGCCCCATGTTCATAACCAAAATTTTGGCCGTGTGAACCCCGACCTCCTTGGCGTGAAAATGCTCCTGGGTCGTTTATACCCTCAAGATGTGGAGAATGGAATTTTTGACTAAAAAATTTAGGGACAAATTTTGCAATAGGGCATATGGATATTGAGCATGGTTTGTGCAAGGAGGGTTTGTGTATGCATTTTGGGAAGAATGGTATTGATTTTGGAAATTCATGTATGAATGTTGGGAATTCATATGTAAATTGGGAGGGGGGTTTGGAGAATTTGCATAATATTCCGAATTTGAAAGTATTGGACGGACATTGAGATTTCGCAAAGAATTAGGAATTACCTTTTCTTTTCCATTTGATGTTCTTTGTGAATCCATCACAAAATTTGGAATTCAAATGGATAGTAGGAATACAATTTATGAGATGAGAATTGGAATTGAAAGTGGTGTGGTTAAATTGGGAGAAATGAGATGTATTTATAGTGACAAAAATTCTGCAAAAATGATTTTTTTAAATGGATTTTTAAAAAAAATAGCCATTGGAACATGTGTCCCATTTAAATGCAGAAGGAAATAGTTGTTGCTAGGTTACACATGTGTCCATGTAGTTGGGACACGTGTCCCCAACGTTTTTTTTAAAAAAAAAGATGGGTAGCCATTGGACCACGTGGCCCAGCCAAATACTGCCACGTGGCCATGGCAGAAAAAAAAGAAACCCTGCTAGTGGGACATGTGGGCCGCTGCATGGGCGACACTTGTCCCATGCTGAGCCAAAAAAAGGGAGCCGCGTTCAACCATCCTCACCGCACATGGGTCTCATTTATTGCATGGTTTCTTGATCGGTTCCTTGCTAGAAAACTAGGGATCGGTTTTTTTAAACTAAAAATCTGTCTAGAAACCACAACTGTGGGTGTTTTTCTATTTCTAGAGCGATTTTTAAAATTAAAAAATCATCACTGCACATGCTATGAGCCGTAATTCCTAGAGACTTGAGTTTAAACAATGGTTGTGAGATTGATTTGATCTTCCATATCCCCACTGAGAGCATATAAGCTAAGTAGCACCGGTACGATTCTAGGTACTGGTACGGGTACGAGATTCGATAAATTGAAAATTAGTAGGTACGGGTACGAGATTCGATAAATTGAAAATTAGGAGGTACGGGTACGAAATAGGTACGATTATAAATAAAAATTATATATATATTAAAATTATTAATAATAATTAATCATTTCTGAATAAAAGATAATATGATTTTATATTGTAAGCAATTTAAAGTAAATGAAAACATCCAAATGTAGTTTAAACTTAATATTTATAATAATAATTAGCAAATAAACTACATAACAAGATTATAATTCGATGTCTTAAAAATAAGACTAAAATAAGCCAACACCAAATAAAATTCATCGTCCAAATCAACGAAAAACATAACAATAAGCATGAAAAGTGAATGAAAAACATCAATCTTCAACTATAAAATCTTTCTCCAAGTCCGGCGAACGAAGTATTTTTCAACTTTTCCTTTTTTTTCTTCTTATTTATAATTATAATTTATTTATTCATAATTAATGGGGTACAATGTACCCCAAACCGTACCCTCCATCTTGACCGTACCCGTACCCAGTCAAAGTACCCAAAAAGTCAAACCATACCGGGGACGTCCCCAGACCGAATCCGCACCGAATTCGTATCCGGTACGTATCCGGTACGGGTACAATGACCCATTTACCATACCCGGGTATCAGAGGTTGGTAGTCCTTCTGTCCCAGAGTTTTGTTCACAAAGTCTTTTTCATGATCTCCAATGGGCTTGCCCAACCATAGCATGTTTACTGTAACCGGATCTTACACCATGTCCTAATTTCAAAATTTTAAGGTTAAATGCTCAGAAGTAAATGGGAATAAAATTATAGGGCAGGAGTCTGAACATGACATATGTATATGTGTGTGCAGTCAAACCTTGGGGGCTCTTTCCTTAAATTTCATTATGTACTTCCCTGGAGCCTGTGCTCAACTCACATTGCACGTTATGTTTTTCTTAGCATGCACAATTGTGATCAGAGAATGTATTTACTTTTATTTTTTCTGAGTAATTGTTGAGGGACCCTAAATTAAGGCTTGCTATTACTTATGATTTTAGGAATCGATAATTTATGGTCCAAATTAAAAGGGAAAATTTTAACTGCTGTATGGCAGGTGATGTTTTACGGTTCAGAGTGGTGGGTGGTGAACTATGAACATGATGAAATGAGAGTAGCAGAAATAGGAAGTTAAGGTGGATATTCTAGATTAGAAAGAAACAAATTGAAACGATCAGATATGAAGTAAGTAGGAGTAGGTACCAATAGACGAGATAAACATGCTTTAGATGGTTTGGAAATGTACGCTGGAGACCATTAGAGGCATTGGCAAGACATTTAGGACAAATAGAATCACTAAATCCAATAGAAAAAGAAAGAGGATGACCCCAAAAGACTTGGTAAGAGGCAATACAGGAGGACATGATGCGCTTAAATGTAATTGATGTTACGTGTCTTAACCCAACACAATGAGGGGATGCGATCCATATAGTCGATCCCACAGAACGGGATACATCCTTAGTAATAGTTGTTGTATAGTTTATGTTAGGAGTTGAGTGTCGGTTCTATGCAGTAGTACTCTGTTGTTCACAATCACTGGATGTGTATGGATGCATATTCGTTGAACTTCGGGGAGTAGTTAATGAAACTGCTTTAGGTAGGCTATGATGTTCTCTGTCACTTTAATGCTTGGGGTTGGGAAGCACTCTCTATTTTGCTTTCAAGGTCACATATTTCTTGTTGTCAAAGAGCAAGTGGGCTTTATTCCCCTGACTTAATTTGTGGACCCAAAATAATGAAACAAATGGTTTCAGATATGGAATGGAAAGGGCAGCGATCTATTATTGTTATGAGTGCTGAAGCATCTTTTTGACGTCTTCAATGTCATCTAGATCTGCCCAATCACTGAAAGGAGAATATATATCTGTCTGCTGTACAGTATATGTTCAACATTTTTGATTTTCTGGGTTTATTTGTGCATTTTCCAACATTCCTTCCTGTACGAAGTTAAGCAAGCTATTACGATACCGGGGGTTTGCTAAGTTTGTCATTTATCATTCCTGACTCCAATATGGTTGATGTTGGCAGATGTGGAGATGGCTATCCATGAGAGTATGAAAGCCTTGAAACCGGTTGGAAAGAAGTTGAAAAAGAAGCTCAAGTTGGCTAAGAGAAAGGGCAGCAAGGGCAAAGCCAGCATCAGGAGGAAGAAGGTCTAAGCTCTACTGATAAACAGTGAATGCGTTGAAGAAATTGTCACCTCTTTATGGAATTTTGTTGGATGAACGTGTTAAATCTCATGCAAAGATTGTATGGGAAAGGGACTATTCAGCTTTACTATTATCTCATAATTAGAGTTCCATTATCTCTGTCCCACGATTAGCGTCCACCAATGGGATCCATTTGCAACAACTCAACAGACCGGTATTTGGTAAATGGCGGGTCTTGACAGGCGGAGTTATGACATTTATTTTTTATCTTATACACGATATTTGTTAAATTACACATTAAATTTTAAAAATATTATTTTATGTTACTCCATCTGTTTTGTTATTTATGACACACTTACCTGATTGACATGTTTGACACTTTTCATTTTTGGCAAGATTTATTCAATTTCTTTCACTCATCCTACTTTTTACCTTCGACATTCAATTTCATCCACTTATTTTTTCCCACAATCAAATACATATTATTATTTGTTTTAACTTTTAAAATACAATATTTAAAATTTATAAAAAATTATAACATTTAATATAAAAATCACTGTAAACCATAATGTTATGGAATGCAGACTTTCTCTCTTTTATAAATGTCAATGAGGTAAGGCCGTCTAGGTTTTAACTGAACCATATAATTATACTTGACAAATTGGTTTGTGTCTTCTGGGTTGAGTGCAGGTCAATAATATTTGAGTTGGAGTATGACATCGGTAAATATTTACTCCTTCCGCGAATATTGACATTTTAAAAATAATTTTCAATGTTTCTGGCTACTTTTATAACAATTTTACATAAAAAAAAATTAATATTTAGAAGATAGATGTTCAAAAGAATATAATAATATCTCATATGATATTTTATTATAAATATCTTAATTTTATATTTAGAATTAAACTTTACCAAGTTTGATTCGAAAAAATAAATATGTCAAAGTTCGTGGTAGGGAGAATTTGGGTTCAAGTATGACATGCGTATTTCAGGGTTTGGTAAGGTATGTTTGGTATGGTTAAGTTAAAAAAAAAAGTTTTTTCAGGTTGTTTTGGGTTTGGATATAGTTAGGGTATAATTTTATTTTGAATCGGTTTTGGTTAGATTCAATTTGGTTTGAGTTATAGTTAAAGGTACATCCTTCGATGAGTTGGATTTGAGTATAATTTTATTCGGGCCTCGTTTAGATAAATGAATCAAACATATTAATGTTGACAAATTCTTGTGCGAGACTGTCTCACATCTAGACCAATGATTAATGTGTAATATAATGAAGTTTAATTAGAGATGGAGTTCCAAGTATAATTTAATAACGTTTGGGAGAGTAAGGAGGGATCTGGGGTGCAAATACCATGTTCTGGAGGGTGTTGGACATAAATAATTGGGGAATTAATGATTCCGGGTCATAAGAATCTCGTGGGTCAAGAATCCGGGTCGGAGAAATTTGCGGATCAAATTTTTTCCTCAATTCCGCCCAATGCGCGGGTTTTTAGTAACAGACTTGATGTTTCAATTTCATTACTTGATGTTTCAACAAAAACTTGTGATGGTTTTTCAAAATTGTTTTTTTTCACTAAAATTATGTGTCTTAAATTGTAAATCTTGTGTTTGTATGTTAAAATTTTGACATTTTATACATGTTGACACTAATTAGTGATATTTTATTATAGAATTTTGATTTTAAATTTATACTTAAATTCTAATTGATATTTTTGTTTTTTCAACATGATGTTTTAAAACTTCATATCGATGTTTGTTTTTTTAATATTAGATTTTAATTTTTTTCAAATCGAATATTAGATTCTTATTTAATGTATGTCTTGATGTTTCAATTGTGTGAATTGTGTTTTTTAGATTTTAATATTGATGTTTCATTTGTTTTTCCCATATTAGTTTCACATTTTGGTGCATAATAACATTGTATTCAATGTTTAACAATTTCTCAGAATAATTATTTTTAAATAACTTGAATGAAATATTATAAAAATAATCAAATTTTATTGTATTCAATGTTTAAAATTTTCTAAATATCTCATATAGTTTTTTTAGATGATTAAATTTTAAAGTTTTAAATAAAAATATTTGTTTTCAATTTAAATGTAAGACACAATTTTTTAAAAAAACTTAATTCTAATATTTTAATTAATAATATCGCGCAACGCGCGATAAATTTAAACTCTTTAGTTTCCCTCAATTAACTCTAATTATATTTGTGATTTAATAAGTTATTCTAAAATATTTATTATAAATTTATGCATGTGCAATATGTTTTATAAATTATTTTATAATTAAATTTATTATTTTTAAAAATGATTCTTTATATCTTAATGCAATAATTCACTTTTAACTAATTACAACCGAAACTTGTACAATACTAATTTGTTTAAATATCAATTTTTAATACAAATTTCAGTTGTGATTAGTTCAAAATGAGTTATTGCATTAAGATATAAAGAATTATTTTTAAATACTAAGCCTCAATTATGAAGGAATTTGTGAAGGGCGTTGATAAATCACACCTAGTAAAAATGATATAATTATCTCTTTGGAGTTAAACTGAGATAATTTCGACCATTAAATACTATTGATATGTGTGTCAAAATATTATCTGATGAGATCATGTTGGATTCATGATAATATATATTTTAAAATTATTATTTTATACTCCCTCTATTTTTCTATTTATGGCACCATATGTTTAGGTGCTTGAATTTAAGTGAAGAAAATGAATAGATGAAATTGAATGTGGAAAATAAAAGGTAGAATGAGTGGATGAAATTGAATGACTCTTTCCAAAAATGGAAAGAGTGGCTAATAAAAGAAACCATCCATTTATAGTAAGTGTGCCATAAATAACAAAAACAGATGGAGTATAATTTTTTGTATATACATAAATATAATTATTAGAGTGATGCGCATTCATACCCCGTTCTTTGTTTAGTGCGCATATACCCTATATTTTTTTAAAAGTGCACGTATATCCCCCATTATTTTTCTAAAGTGCACATATACCTCATTCCCCATATTTTTCAAAGTGCACATATACCCCTAGAGTCGGAGATTGGCGTTGAAAAACTGAGGAAGTATATATGCACTAAACAAGGAACTAGGGGTATATGTATACTTTCAAAAAATTGAGGGATATATGTGTACTAAATAAGGAATTGGGGGGAGAGGATGAATGCACTTTACTCTAAATATTAATATTTTAAAATAATGCAATTGATTCTAAAATTTTAACTATGTCATTGTTGCTGGGACATGGGGAGTATTAAGTTATAAATTTGTCCTTTGCCAATATGAAACTAGGGATAAGCATGGGTCTAACATCTGACGCATACCTACAAGTTCCAGCTGGATCGGGAAAAGGTCCACTTTTTTTTGAGTCGGGTTCGACAATGATTTTTTTTAAATGATCTGGTTCTAGATTTAAATATATTGAGACCTAGACTCGATCCGTACCCAATTCATGGACCTGTATGATTATAATTAATTAATTAATTATATATATATATAACCTTATATACTTACCATAACTCACTTGAAAAAGACACAGTTAATTTTATATATTTATGTCAAGAAAATATATTATTTGAGAGCTTATATTTTTATTCTCAATTCTCGTATATTAATTTGTTGTATGATTTTGAATTTTCTATATTGGTTGTAGTTTTTTTCTTGAAAAATTAACGTAGGTGCATACTAAAATTAACTTATTTGTATTTAGAGCAATATATATTTTATTTAGGGAAAGAGAAAAAAAATAAGGATGCTAGTCCCATTTTAGTCCCATGACCCGTCAGATTTGAGTATGGGCCAAGAATTTTAGAGTCTGTGATTTGAGTTGGGGTTGGGTGGACCATAAGGTTTCACACGTCAAACATTAGGAATATAAGTCTATTGGACGAGTTTGGATGGACATAAAGAGCTCACACCCCAAACAATAGGAATATACATTTATTAGATGAACCCGGCCAATTTTGGGCTCTCATACTTATTAGAGTCATGCAATTCTATCATAAAATTAATTGCTATTATTTTTATGCGATCCGTGCAATTATATGTTAAGTAATAGGCTTTTCATTCACCAATGTGATACTCTCAATAATTAATTATTTAGTGACCATTAAGTTAATTTTTTGAATTTAATTTATAGTTAATGAATAACTATATTTGTTCAACTGTTTAATATGAAGTTCGAGAATTAAAGTTTAAAATTTAAAAATAACTTAAAAACTAATATCATCATGATAATGAAATTATTATTTACCAAACTTTATTTTAACGTGAAAGTATTTTGTTAGACCAACTAACGATTATATCACTATGAAAAATCTCGTTTCAATAACTGTTAGGGTCAAATTAAAATTACTTATACATTGCGATACATTTTAAAAGTTTTTCAAAATTTTAGGAATCTCGGTGTAATAAAAAAATGTTAAATCACTCCATTAATTGAGATGGCCTCTTGTGAGACAACTTAAACTATAGGCATGGGGGGTTATGCAATTCTAACAATATTCTAGATCAAGGGGCCTATCTCTAATAATTTTACAGGGATCTATCTTTAATTATTTTGCAAGAACCTATCGCTAATAATTTTTCAAGGGTTATTTTGTCCAATTTCTTTCCATCATTTTCCCACCATCAGCAATCTGCAAAAAAAATATAAAAATTAATTTTAAAATGCAAAAAATTAATATGATTATCGAAATTAAAATTATAAATATTAGCTAAAAATAACAGAACATCAACGAAAAATTATAAAAAATTGTAGCAAAAAAATAATTTAAAATATTAAATAAAACAGCAAAATATATATTAAAAATCAAATAAAAATCAACTAAAAAATGTCAACTAAAAAACATTAACAAAGCTTAAATTATAATTATTTTTTATAAAAAAACTACAAATATCAACCTATATCACCTAAAAGCTAAAAACATCAATTATTATCATCTAAACTTCACCAAGAAAATGAAAATCATGAAAAAAGAAGAAAAAAAACACTACAAAAAATCAACCATATTGCCAAAAAAACTACAAACATCAACCCCATCACCTAAAACTCATCTACAAAATTAAAACATCAACAAAATAGCTACGGTACCTCAAGGGTATAAATTATTCACTCTGAAAATCATAAAACATCAACAATTTTTTTAAAAAATAAAATAAAACTGGAAATATCAACCTACATCATGTAAAATATACAAACATCAACTCCTAACAGCTGAATCTCATCCAAAAAATGAAAAATATCAACATAACAAAAAAGACACCACGAACATCAACTCCTAACATCTGAATCTCATCCAGAAAATGATGAACATCAACATAAGAAAAAACACTACAAACATCATCTCCTATTATCAAAACCTCAGCTGGAAAATAAAAAATATCAACACGAGAAAATTTTAAAAACTACAAATATTAATCCATGTTACCCAAAAAAACTGCAAAACATCAACTCATATCAATTAAACCTCACCTGAATAATGAAAAATATCAACAAAAAAACCTACAATACCTCAAGAATAAAAATTCTTCCAAAAAAATAACCTAGAGGGATTTGAACCCAGGTCACAAACCTCAATTTCCAAAGTAATAACCACTACACCAAACACTCATTAGTGAACATACACTCAGTCAAATAATATTAAAACTCGGCATGCACCTTTAGAACATAAATTCATCAAAAATAAGGTCACAGCAAGACTTGAACTCCAAACCTCAACAGCTAGAGTTGGAACCACTAGACCAAAAAATCATTATTGAACATTCTCTTAGTCAAATATATAAAGCTTATCATGCCTTTGAAAAAAAATATAACATCAACATCAACACATCATCAGAAAATCAAACGGTAGATGAGCAGAGGTTTAGATTAAAAATATCAACACATTCAGTATGGAAACTAAGAGAAGCAGAGGTTTTTCGGAAACGTGGAGAGCGGCGTAGGCAGAGGCACGTGCGTGCATCTCACGCTCAATCTGTCATCTCTGATATGTGCGTTCATCTCACTCACCGACCACCATGAGCAGAAGCATTGACGCGACTCACCATCGTCGTGGAGTTGTTGCCGTGAATCGCAGAGGCGTCAAATCAGAGGCAGTAACTCGTCGTCGAAGCGCCAAATTGGAGGCATGCCGGAGAATCGCTACCGCAGAGGCAACGCTTGGGGCTTCCCGTGGCGTCGAACCGGAGAATCACTGCAAATCTGCGCACCGGCAAGCTAAGAAACGACAGGGCGGAGAGTTTGACGAGCTCGCCGGAGGAGAAGAAACACTGACGAAGGCTGGCAGTTTTGCGATGGAAAATAGAGGCCGAGGCAGCGAAAATCAGTCAGAAACTGAGGGGAAACCGGTGTACAGAGCAGATTGGTGAAAAACCGGTGTTAGGTGGTGGTTGTCGGCGTCAGGTGATGGTTTCCGATCAAATGCATAAAAATGAAAATGGAAATTCGGAGATTTTTGTTGTATTTATAGCATTTTGATAATTTCATAGTAGGTCACTAAATTTATCAGCATATTTTAAAGAAGGGAAATATACAAACATAACTCTATATATTTGAGAAAGTGCAAATATAACCTTGAGATAATTTTTAGTGAAAAAACAATCCTAACTACTTTACATAATCGCAAATATGACCCTAAAGACTATATTCCGGCATTGACCGGCCATTTCCGGCATTTGGTTGATCAAAAATGACCAAAATGCCCTTTCAACCTAACACAAAAATTTGAAGGACACAAATTACCCTTGCCCCACCATTATTCTGCCACCGCCACCACCTTCGCCCCCACCGCTCCACCATCGTCACTATCTCTCTGAGGTCGTTACTGTGCCACCAAACCCATAACAACTCGTCCCCGCCACCCAGCCGCCCATTCCCGGCCACCCATCCCCAGCCACCACACCCCCTATGTTCACCCCCACATTTCACTA
>JAULKM010028050.1:0-30000 GCA_032355605.1 Rubia tinctorum | reverse complement strand
TATGAGTAGTTTGGAAGTGGAAACTAATTGCCCCCAAGGCTTCGTTAATTGTGATTCTATAATCTCTTTACTAGCTTACTTTCATAGTCGTGTTGTATTTCAATTCCTAACTTAGAAAACCAACCAAAAATCCCCCCCTCTTTACATGCTTTTATATATCTATCTATATATATAGGCTTATATCCATTCCTAATTGCATGAACCCTTAGGAAATCCCTCTTCTCTGTGGACGACCCCGACTTGCCAAACTATCTACTTAATTGTATCTAGTGAGCAAATTGGGCTTAAAAATAGTATCTTTGAGAGGTACGGCGATGACCTCCCAGAGCTATAATCCACCAATTTCCATCCAAAATTTGAATTCACTATGTCGAAAATGAGGGGCACGGGGAGGAAGAGCAATGTCGGGAATGCATCGATCCGTAGCTATGAACTCTACACTTAGATTGGCGCCAGTGATAAAATCTTCAATGAGGCGGTTGAGCTAAGGTACATAGATTTCCTTCGTACGAGAAAGTGTACTAATATGAAGATTTTGCATAGTTGAGATTAGGAATAACTATACCTAGGTTATATTTTGCATTATTTTAAAAATCAAGGCATAGATAAGCTAATGACACTCGAGGAGAGTGTTCATACAGATGAAGTAGTTCAATTCTATGCAAATTTAGGGCAAACATTTGGGAATAGTGATATAACTCTAGTTAATGGAAAAAATACGACAGTGATGAAGTACACAATAAATGCAGCTTTAGGGAATGAGTACACCAACCCATCCAAACTTAGGCCTGATACTCCCGATGGACCATTATAAATATATCATCAGCAATATTGGTCGGGTGTTAGTGAAGCCACCCATTGTGCCCTGTTGCAATGGGTAGGAAATACTTTAGTTTTGTTGAGGATACCTCGGGTCAAGCTGACCGGTACGACGTTAGGAAGCTATCGGTTGAGTAATGGTTGGTGTACGAATGGAATTGCATGAAAATTTTACCATCGGGGGGGCCACGCGTGCGAGCCTACCATAGGTAACCTTATGTTATTCTATTATGTGATAGATGAAATTTCTATGAACTTCGGGTATACAATCATGAGCTATATGTTGAAGGCGGCTGCTAGTAGGAAGGAGGATCTTCTATACGAGGGATTGATCACGACCTTGTTGATGCATTTTAGGGTTCAGCCGGTTGATAGGCCTCTGAGATTGGAACACTGTGATCAAATTGGTTCGTTCACAAGCAGTTAGAGATGGGAAACAATGTAAAGTGGTAATACAAGGAGGTCTTGTAGAAGGGGAAACCTAACACAGCGGCTGAAGCGGTTAATAAAGTCAAGGATGAAGCATTAGATAGGGCTAAGTTGTCCACATCACGTAAGTTTCATTGTCAAATTTTGATTTTTCAAATGTATATTTTTATATTAACTTGTTGACATTGATAAATACTTGTAGGAGGCCACGGTTGATGGTGGAGTCAGGTGAGTAGGTATTTGGCGTGCGTTAGAGGAGATGTTAGTGAAGCTAATGAAGAATTGGCACGTGTTGAAACCCGTCATGCCATGTTAATCAAAGCCTCTAGACTAGATTTGTAGCTAATTAATGATGACACAATGCCTAATTTTTCCCCTGACTTCTCTGAGAGTGACAATGAAGAAGGTGATGAAGAAGATGTCGATGGTGTAGGCCCAGAAGATGCCCACGAAGTGCCGTTGGATAAGAAGTTGTAGTGAAAGTTGATGGAGATGATGTTCAAGGTAGTGGAGAGGAGGAAGAGGCAAATGAAGATGCTTAGTTTACTGATATGTTTGGATAACCATGAATGATTTTATGAACATATGCTTATTTTGATTATCTTTGTAGTTGGTTGGGGTTTGTGTTGGGAACATATTACTAGAACATAATCGTATTTTGTGGTGTATGTGAACATAGTCTTATTTTATGGTGTTTTTCAAACCTTCTAAGGAAATTAAAATGTGTTGTAGAAAGTTTTTGTGATTCAAATTTGGAGGGAAAAAATTAAAATGCCATCTCAGCTGAATCATTTCCGACTTTGGAAGTGATTCAGGTGTAGAATCAAATGCTACCAGATGAAGTTCCCTGGTCGGATCCAAATCTAGTAACGTTGCATAAGCTTGTTTAAAAAAACCCTTCATATTACCAGAAGCACTTCCTTACTTGGAAATTGAAGAGCAACAATGAACAGAAGAAAAGCTTCCGAATGAAGAAGCAGTATTTCAACCCTTCTGTTAATAAACATGGTAACTCTTACAAACTCGGAAACTTAGTTCCGAATTTAGGTGGCTTCTCCGGTGCTAAACTGGATTCTAAAGGAACTTTATATAATTTTTGGAAAAGTTAATATATGTACCCGATGGACTTCATCATTCGAAAGCGCTAAATTCAGCCCTTCAACATACACACATGACTGTTGCTACTAACATGTAACCACAGTTCCGTCATCAGGTAATCAATCTGGTGTGAACCTGGAATACTAGGGAAAGTTATTATATATATATATATATATTTATATTTATAAAAGCTTGAATTTTGGGCCGGTTTGCTTCCTCTGTCGGAAGTGTAAAATTTGGCCCTTCAGTATATGAGGGGGACACTACTTACGAACTCGAAATCTCTGTTCCGGAGTCAACTGACAAATTTGGTGCTAATCTGGTTTTGTTTGTGACAAAAATTGAATTTTAAAATTCTAAATAAGAGCAACTGATGTACTTCCTCATTCGGAAGTGCTCGATTCAACTTTTCATTATAAATATATGAAGTTGTTCCGAACTCGGAAGAAGACGAACTATATAATTAAAAAACGGGACTTGGCCAGAAATCCCCAAATTCAAACCCTAATTTTGAACCACAATCCACTTCCGGAACCAGAAACATCAACTCCTAACCCAATTCAAACACAAATTTGCGCGGGCAAACCAATGTCCAAAGAAAGTCTACAAATCGAGTGCGTCAAAGAAGTCTACAATTCCCAATGTTTAAAGAGCTCAGTTCATATCAGCGGCTGCCCAAGCTAGGTGCAATGATTTAATAAGTAGTGGTAAATTGCTTGATTGTTACATGCTTGTTCTTAATGTGTGTCATAGTATTGGTCTAGCTGATCCAGTGCTTAAGTTTAAGGATTAACATGTGTTGAAATTACTAACCTTAAATGAGCTATCACACTTTGATGAAATATACCAGTTCTATAGAAATTTGCATCACAAGGGGGGTGATTTCATAACTAAGTATAATAGGTATGATATTGATCTTAGTCCTTGGATAGTTAATAAGTTTACAAAATACCCATATAAAGGCCCCAAGAATGTGTTTCTGGATAACATTGAGGGGCCTTTGAATGACATTTACCATAGGGAGGCTTGGCCACTTCAGTTGGACTTTTTGTACATTGACCCTATCACCCGTGGTCATTACTTGGGCGTAACCCTACGGATTTAGGAAAGCCCAAAAATTTTAGCTTGAAAAAGCTTACCATTGACAACAGGATAATTTATAAAATGATAGAAAGAAGTATTGTACCCACAATTGGCCATATCACAGAGCCAAATTACGCGACCCTCATGATGTTTTATTACATCACAGAGGGTCGAAAAATCAATCCTAGATCTAAGATCTTCAAGCACATGTTTGGGTGGCGACGTCGAAAAAAAATCAAGTGTCTCCTGTACAATTATTTAATAACACTGATTTTGAAGAGTGTTCAAGGGCTAGCATTGCATGGTAAAAATAAGCCTTGTAAGTGGTTCGATAAGGTATACTTCATGAATAAATTGTGGGTATTCGTCGACAACAATTGGTCATTGAAGAAACATCAAGGAGAGAAGCCAAACAAGAGAGCTATGCTAGATTAAGGTTTGGTACTTAATTAGTTAATTTATAGACTAAATTGTTTATTTGGTACCCAACATATATTGAAATACCTTCTTTTGGTCCCCACTCCCAATACTGCATACATTCGGCACTTAACAAATGGAAAATAATTTCTTTGGTCCCCAGTCCGATTTTCGAGGTGTTTTCTGTCACATGACCGGCACGTGACATAATTTTCCAACATGCCTGGGGTAAAATTTGTAAAATTTTAATTTTACCCCTGAAATCTGTCGCCGCCACCAGGAAATTTTCTGTCCCGCGTGTGTAGCACGCGTCATCCAATGTCGTACGTGTAGGATGCACGCCCCTGAGTGTGTGTTCTTGTGTGAAGATCACGCGCGTCTTCTTCTTCGGTGGAACCTCTCTTCGTCTGCACGCCGACACTGCCGGATTCCTCCCGAGTGTGTGAAGTTCTACAGATGATGGCAGGGACGATTCCGGTGAGGTGGTTGTGCGCCAGGTCGAGCTGCTCCAAGCTTCACATTTCGCCGATGGCCGCCGGAATCGGGCCCTGGAGATCGTTGAAGCTTAAATACAGCATCGTGGGAGTTGACTCGGCGGACCTGGAGATCGGTGGGAGATGGAGCTGAGTAGCAGCAGCGGTGGCGATGAATTTTGAGGCGGCGGTGGATCAGAAAATTATGTTAAAATTGTGGTGGCGGCGGATCGGACAATTTTGTGGCGGCGGGGCGGCGGAGATACTAGGCGGCAGCTGAGATAAACAATTTAGTATTGTTTTCTTGGGGTTTCAGGGGTTAAATTATGATTTTACCCCTAGGCATACCAAAAAATTATGTTACGTGCCAGAAAACCGCCTGGAAACCGGACTGGGGAGCAAAGAAATTATTTTGCATTTGTTAAGTGCCGAACGTACGCAGTATTGAGAGTAGGGGCCAAAAGAAGGTATTCCAATATATGTTGGAGACCAGATAAACAATTTAGTCTAATTTATATAATAACATTGTTTTGATAATATGGTGTCTAATTATTACCTCCGCTGACAACTTGTAGAACCACAAACAGGGGATGCTGAAGAAGAAGATGCTAGTTTCATAAGAGGATTCCAGGCATGCTACAAGTGGGTCCGAGGAGAGCTTTCTTAGATACGAGAGCGCACTTGTAAGTTAGAGCAAAGTAAATGCACCTACGAGCGTCATTGAACGTCTTCTGCGAGAGTATCACCGGATGAAACTCCTCAGGGTTGATTGACTGTTAAAAAATCCAATGTGGTTTTTTAGTTTCAATGTTGAAGAATTTAAAATTGTGGCAATTGGATTTTGCTTGAACTGTCCTAGAAGTTAAACTTGCGTGGTTTGCTTGACTTTGACGTTGAATTAGTTTATATTCTCATTTGTAGCAATTTGTGAACATCTTAGTAGTTATTAATGTCAAGTATCTAGATTTCAATTTCATTTGGATCCTAGCTTTGGTTTTCTTGATGGAACTAGGGGTTATGTAGCTAATATTTCAAGCAGACCATGCTTCCGAAATCGGAAGTTGTTGGGTTGTTATGGATTGAAGTATTTAAGCATAATACAACCAAAAAAGTGAAGCAATACCACTACTTTCTTTTCCGACCGACCTTCTTTTGCTTCCTCTTCCTGTTCTTGATCTTCCTGAGCCGATCACTCCATGTTCCTTAATCATGATTCATACACCTTAGAAACCCTTGTAAACTCATATCATCTTCCGTTAACAAACTTTCTTCCAAACTTGATAGAATAAGATAATTTCACCCCAAACCAATAATGTCTTCGACTTCATATTCTTCACTAAAACCTCTTGTACCTTCTAGAACAATATCCTAACAATGATCTATAGGGGTTTCACATAAAATACTTGATGAGCTTATGATGCCAATATAAATGGATCTTCTCTCCAACCAACCCGATTACGATTTCTTCAATTTTTTGTCCACTATTCGGATCTACCCATTGACATTTGAAAATGGGAACTTTTAATTTGACACAATCTAGCTCCCATATCTCCAATATTTTTCCAAAGAAACAACCTTGGGCATACATGAGATTGTCATCACTTGCACTTTCAACATGTAAAACCTCAGAAATAAGAGTCACACCAATATTCCGTGACACACCCTTATCTTCAGAAGATTTTGTGATAAAATTAAACTCGTTAATGTTGTAACCTACATACGACATAACAGTACCCAAGGCTCTACATGCCAACCACTTTAATAAATGAGGATAAATGTCATTCTCTATGTAAGCTCTTAGCTAAGAAACAAAGGTCTTGGTGTGTTGTTGGAGAACACGTGCCTCATTGTATGTTGGATGGTTTGATCTAATCTCCTCCATGTGAATGTTGATGTACAAGACAACGTCTTCATGGTTTCCAAGAAAGTAAATGTGGTTCGAAAACAAATCTTTAGCACTTGGGCTCAGTAGATTACCTTTTCTTACTCATTGTCCTTGTATCCGCCCTTCATGTCTGGATTTTGGAACGCCGAAAGAATCTACCTCCTTCAAATAATTGGTACAAAACTCAATCACCTCATTCGTCATGTAACACTAAGCAATACTTGCATCAAGTCTGTATCGGATCTTAACAAAATGTTTGAAATTTTTTACATACCTCTTGAAAGGATACATCCACCTCAGAAATACGGGGCCACACAAATTTATCTCATGGACCATTATATCAAAGAATGACGGCGGGAAGTACATCTCCATTCGACACAGAACATAAACTATCAATGATTGTAAACGGTCAAGCTTCCGAGCACTTATGCTTTTGGAACATATAGACTTGAAGAAAAAACATAGTTTTGTAATGCACAATCTCACGTGAGGAGGAAATGATGGCCTAATGGAAACGATAGTCAATTCCTGGATCAAGTTGTGAAAATCGTGTGATTTCAATCCAATCAATTTTAACTCCTCCATAGACACACATGAACGAATATTGGAAGAGTAAGCCCCAAGCACCTTCACGCTGTGTAGGGTCTCACAGCAAGATTTCTTTTTTGACTACG
Organism: Rubia tinctorum; assembly: GCA_032355605.1. Classification (NCBI taxonomy): domain Eukaryota; kingdom Viridiplantae; phylum Streptophyta; class Magnoliopsida; order Gentianales; family Rubiaceae; genus Rubia; species Rubia tinctorum. The sequence continues at coordinate 23,122 of JAULKM010028050.1, read as the reverse complement.
ACTTGGAATAGAAATCTGGTGGAAGATAACACTCATCGCCACTTATGACTTGTCCCAAACTCTTCTTGATACCCATTTCAACTAGGTCGAGCCGAGCCTTCAACCCATCTTTTTTTGGGTGTTCAACAATGTACCAACCAAAGGATCACACACGTTCTTCTCTTTGTGCATTGGAATAAGACAACGTCTTACGTCCAAATCTTTCCAATAAGGCAGGTTGAAAAAATATAACATTTCTTCCAACTTCCTTCAACTACAACTTTGCACTTCCTCTTCCCAAAGTTGTTTAGAGACCCGCTTAATTTTTCATGAACCTCAGCTCCTGTTAGCGGCAATAGTGCCACTCTCTTCTATACTTCCCTATTTAACCATTTCTTGGTCGATCTCCATGGATGAGCTTCCGGAAGAAACCGCATATGACCTTGATATATGGTTTTACAGCCATGCTTCAATTGAAAAAATGATTTTTTCTCACATACTGGACATGCGTAGTGCCCTTTAACAGAGTAGCTAGACAAATTTTCATATGCAGGAAAGTCATTTACTGTACAAAATAACAACGCCTTTAATGCGAAAGTATCTTCTACCTAACTATCGTACACACTGACACCATCCCTTGAAAACCTCAACAAATCATCAACCAAAGAAACAAGGTACATATCTATATCTTTACCAGGTTGCTTAGGGCCCGATATCATCATGGACAACATCACGTACTTTTGTTTCATGGTTAACCATGAGGGGAGGTTGTATATGACTAACATAACAGGCCACGAGCTGTGAGTGATGCTCATATTACTAAATGGATTAATTCCATTAGTGGAAAGACCAAGTCTCAAATTTCGGGGTTCCGCACCAAATTTGAGGTACATGACATCAATCTTTTTCCACTGCTCACAATCCGAAGTATGTCTAATCACGTCGTCCTCTGGTCGATCTCTTTCAGAATGCCATTGCATCACATTTGCATCTTCTTTGCAAGCGTACAACGTCTTCAAACGAGGAATTATGGGGAGATACCATAAAACTTTGGCCGTTTTTTATTCGAGACCAAATCAGTATCCGCATTAACCGTAATTCCACTCTTCTTTAACTTTTACCGAGACTCACACCATGCCTAAAAATTATCTCAGTCCTCATCCCCTGCCCCTCTATACAACATACAATCTTCAGGACAAGCATGTATTTTTTTTTCAATTCCATTCCCATGGGACAAAGAATTCTTTTTGTGGCAAATGACTGTCTGGCAGAAGATTAACTTCAGGCAGTAATTCTCTTACTAATTGAAGATTCTTTGTCATGCTCTTGTAGGTCCTCCCAAATTTCGTTGTCAGCTTCATCATTCTCAAAGTGGCACTCATTATCGAATGCTTGGAACCCGTGACAAAGGCATATTCTTATCATTATACAAGGCTTGAAGGACTTTGGGTTTACCATGGAATTCTGTAGAAATATCCTCCACCATCTCCTCAAACCCATAATTTAGATCTACTTCTTTATGCTGAGCATTTTCAACACTATCTGTGACAACCTCCCCATGCCATACCCATGAGGTGTAAATAGTTTGAAACCCTCGGATGATGAGATGTTTACGTATCCTCTTCCTTCCCAAATATACATCATTCTTACAATCCTTACAAGGGCAACGTGCTCAAACCGCACCATTCTTTGAAGCATGTTCAAAGGCTACTACAATAAATGATTCTACCAAAAGGATGTAATCCGGTGATTTTCTCAAATCTCTACCAGTCATTTCAATCCTATCCATAGTCAATCACCTAAAACAAAGGAAAAATTAACATCTCCATAACAATAATACTAAAAATATATAACCTTCCACATTCAAGAATAGAACTAGAGGAGCAAAACTTATTTAATAAAAAATACACTATACATCAACTCATGATTTGAAACTAATAGTTAGTGATTGTATTGTAGGAATTCATATACCTTAGCCAATGCAAATGGCAACTAAGGTCAGTTCTTCATGAACCCCAATATCCAAATCTTAAATCCCAAATGAGAATTTCAAGCTACATTGACCTAAAAATTGGGTTTTTTAATCACCCCATAAGCTTTCAAGTTCGGATGACTGTCTCCTAAGATGTAACACTTTCGTCTGACTATATTTCGATTTCCGAACCAGTCTTCCGAATTTTTAACATGTTTCCTCCCTTTAACAACGATCTGATCTTGGTGTTCCTCATTCGGAACATTTTCAACGTTTTTTCCAAGCTCGAAACCATGTCAATTTAAAGGCGGTTTAACATAACTGCCTTTAAATACATAAATTTAAAGGCATTTCAAAGGAAAATCGTCTTCCTTTTGACCTAATAGAAGATGGTTAATTAAATCCTCCTTTGAATGGCATACAACTGCCGTTGAACATTTAAAGGATCTGAAATACAAAGCTTCTGAGTTCGGAAGCTTCCAGGGAAGTCGGTTCTTGTATAACCGATTTTGAATGTTGCCTTTAATCAAGCAGTCTGCACTAGTGATATCTAACTTAAATAGTGAAACTTTCAATCTTGTTGGAGACTTTAATGTAATTTGTAACTACGAAAAGTACCTGGGACCCTCCATCCTAGATTAAATAAGTATTAGGAATTTCAACAAATTAATTCCTAACTAGTCACAACCTCTCTAACATACTACCTCGGGAAACCTCTTCACTTGGATTGGCATGGGAAATAAAGGTGGAGTATGGAAGGGACTTGATAGAGGAATATCTAATAATCTATGGTGGTCTCAGTTCCAATCTTCTCACATTAAGTTCTTGGCAAGAGAACAGTTGGATGACACCCCTCTTGTTCATATCTCAGAAAATGCTTCCTAATTTGGTCCTAAACCATTTAAATTCCAGGATTTTTGGCTAAATCATCCATCATTCATGAAACTCATGAAATACTATTTGAAAATACATACTAAGATAATAGAATGCGCTACTTGTTTTCAAACTAAAAAATATAATAGTTGCACTGGAAATATGGGACCACAATGTCTTGGCAATGTATTTTATGTTGTCCGATCCTTTGAAGACTAGCTGCTCAAAGCTGATCTACAAGCATCCAAAAATCCAAAAAGTTTAACAGCATATAATCAAGATAAAGAAAATTTTAAAATAGCTCTCACTAATCAAGAAACCTATTGAAGACAAATTCTAGATTAAAATGGCATAAGGAAGGGGGTGCAAGTACAAAAAAATTCCACCAAACTGTAAAGGCAAAACATAAGAGGCAACTAATTTCATAAATCAAGAACAAGGAAGAAATTGGATTCAAATTCAAGATGAAATTGGTGAAGAAGTAATTAACTTTTATTCTGATATTCTCACCGAGGTACATACAGACCCCTCAGGAGTTAACACAGCTTGATTAATGGAAAATCCCCAATTAAGGGATGTATACCAATATAACCCTACCTATTTGACTAAATATCAATATAACTCTCAGATAATATTTAGTGCAAATGTGACTCAAACTAGTTAATATAAGTGCCAATATGACCCTCAAACCCCATTTCCGGCATTTACTTCCATTTTTCGGCGTTGAGTATATATAAAATGTCAAAAATACCCTTAGTGATAAAATCTAGATTTGAGTTGATAAATTTACCCTTATAGTTCATCGAACCACTACTGCACCACCGCCGTAATAGGTAGGGTTATATCAACACATTATGAAAACTGATAGAGTTATATCAGCATATTCCTAAAACTTATGGGGTTATATTAGCACATTCGTAAAAAGTGTGAGGTTATATTAGTACATATTATAAAAGTTAGGTGCGTGGTACTCAGTTGGCCTTTGCGGGCAACCATATCATCATATACACTATTATCACATTATAACATCTTATACACCATAAAATTTGACATCATTACATTGTCATTCATATTAAACACCATTATCACATATCGTAGCCTCATTTCAAATATTATGAAAATTAAAACCCTAGGTCGAAAAACACAACAAAATAACAACCACACAAAACACCAAAGGTCATCCAATCATCAATCTAGACTAAACACAACAAAATAAACAAAATATCATTAAAACCCTATATTCTATAGTATGTGCTGATATAACCCTACACTTTTTGCAAATTGGCTGATATAACCCTATAAATTTTAGGAATGTGCTCATATAACTTTATCAATTTTCATAATGTGCTGATATAACCCTACCTATTATGGCGGTGGTGCAGCAGTGGTCCGACGGTGGTCCGGTGGTGGTCCGATGATAATATTTTGGGTATTAATGACTCTAAGGGTAATAAAGACATTATATAGAGTAAAATGCTTAGATGACCTTCAGTTCTTTGGAATGTGCAAATATAACCCTCAGTTTTTCAAAAGTGCTAATAAACCCATGAGTGATTTTCAAAAGTGCATATATACCCATGGGCGGCCAAAATATGTAAACTTATACCCGAGTAACCCCTTTTTTCCTCCTAATTTTTTGGGTACAACTGCTCGCTTCAATGACTTTGGGTACAACCACACTTTCAAAAAACTAAGGGTTATATTTGCACATAACAAAAATTGAGGGTTATATAAGCACTTCATTCTTTATTTTTTTAGTATATATATTTTTTCAGAAGGCTAAAAATGTATTTTAACAAAATTTTGGCTAAAAATTTCCGGAGAGGATTATATTGGCACTTTCACTTATTAGCTAGGATTATATTGGCACTATCAAACACTGGAAGGTTATATTGGCATTTATATCAATTATGTAGGGTTACGAAAACACTTTTCTCCCAAATTAATTACTAAAGAGATGAACACTAAACTAATGGAACTAGTATCCATGCAAGAACTAAGTGAAAGGGCAAAAGCCATGGATGGCCACACAGACCCTAACCCTGATGGCTTCTTAGGGATATTCTTTCATAAATGTTGGAATGTGTTCAAAGAAAATATTTTAATGGTAGTCAGTGACATTTTTTTAAGGATTTGATATTCCTAAGGCCATAGCCTCATCATTAATTGTTATGATTCCAAAAAACAGGTTTGTTCCACAATTAAAGACTATAATCCCTTAAGCCTATGTGATTTTATCATTAATATGTTCTCAAAAATCATATTAGTAATATTAAAACCAAGTTTAAACAACTTAATGAGCCCATGACAGTCAACATTTATTTCTGGAAGAGAACTTGCTCATAATGTATTATTAATGCAAGACCTAATTAATTTCCTTCATTCCTAAGGCAATTGTCTTGTCTTCAATGTTGTCAACTCCTCTCTCTAAAACCGCTCTGCTCTAAATAACCGCTCTCTGACACCTCAATTTTTGCCGATAACGGCTATATTGATCAACACTTTACCAAAATTCCACAAAGTCTCTTCTGATACGGCGGCTTTGCAACACGGCGAGAGACCGCCCAGATACCTTCAAACCCTCATCTCCCCCAGAAACGCCTCTAATCAATCCACATCAATTCCCAGCTCTGTCCAACTCCACCACCCACTATTCCAATACAAGGGAGAAACGACATGTATCTTCCCCCATGCTGAGATTGAAGAAATAGAAATCCCTTTCAATCACACGCTTATCCAAAAATTATCAAGGGGACGCCCGCCGCTCGTTTTGATAAAAAGGAGATGAGGAAGATAGGTCTTCTGGCAGATTTTCATGTCACAATGATAGACTCAAGACATGTCTAAATTATCTTCAACCAAGAAAATGATAGACAAAAAGCTTTGGAGCAAACCGATATGGTATTTTGGATCTCACTATATGCGTGTCCTTAAATGGTCTGTTGATTTTGATCCCGATGAAGAACCACCTTTTGTTCCAATCTAGTTAAATATGGAATTCCCCTCTACACATTACTTCCATCCGGCTGTGCTTAAAGAGATAGGGAATTGTATCAGAAAATTCATTCAAGTTGATTCTCCAATTAAGAACTTAAGCAGACGCTCAGTAATCCGAATGTGTGTTGAATTTGACTTTAGAAAACCTCTTCCACACATGATTAGGTTGGATTCTATTGCTAAGAATAAGTGGTACAATATTTCTATGAACCCAAGCCTTCATACTGTTTCACATGATTTAAACTAGGCCATTCTGACTCTAGTTGTAGAAGGAATTTAATGGGGGGTAACTTTTCTTCTGATCCAACCATCTATAAGGAGCAAACCTCCCCTGCCATAAAATTCCATAAATCTCCAAATAGCCCCATGGAATGTGTTCCTACCATTTACCCCGAGCTACAATCCACATAAAAGGACAGGTAACGAACCTTATCCAAGGGATCTCCGAAAGTCAACAAGACTAGGTCTGCAAAAACAATGGAAATGTGGAAAAGAAAAGAAACTTGCAGCATAGCCAGTTCCTCAGGCTTAACTCTACTTGAGAAAGATAATGATCTGAGAAGTTAAACTTTTGACCAATTCCAGGATGTAGTCCAAGATGATCCACAAGATCCTGATTTAGTCCTTATTTCAAAAGAGGAGGCAAACCTCATAGGAAACATAAAATACAATATTCTGAGCTACCACTATAAAGATGATCTCTCTCCCCACTTTACTCCTAAAACTAAATCTCTTAGCTCAATTGCTCTAGCTCTTATACCTTATGAGGAACCTGTTTCAAGTAACATATTCTCTCTTTTGTAGGACTTATATGATGAGGAGTAATTGATCACTCAAAGGCATGAAAATGAAGCAGTAGGAGATGTAATGATGGATGAATCTCTATCATAATTCTCCTCCTACAACTCAGAGGACATCTTAGACCTGGAAGATGCTGCAAATGAACAAGCAGTTAAAGATTCCACAAATCCTAACAAGATAAAATCATGTCTATAAGTTTCTACTCCACAAATGTGTGTTAGGAATGCAAAAACTAAAAAAAAAGTTCTGGGTTTAAAATGAAAATTTACTTTACTAGCCTAAACATGATCCTTAGATATGCTAATAGGAATAAAACCAATTAAGTTGATGATTAAGCACACCATAATTTCTAATTGTCTGGTTTGGAATAGTAGAGGTTATAATAAGTCCATCCCTAGGATCAAATTTCTAATTATAAGATATAGGATATCTCTTTTATGCCTAATTGAACCAATGCATGATAATAAGGAAATTCTCAAACTTAAAATGAAACTAGGTTTGCAGAATCATAAGTATGCTGACAACCAGAAAATCTGGTTTAATGTGGAATGATAATATGTCATGCACTTTCCATTCTCAGTATTCTCAATGTTTAATTATGGAGATAGTTGATAAATGGAATAATATTCCTTGGCTAGCTATTTTTGTCTATGCTAAAACCTTAAGATCTTTAAGAAGACCATTATGGCTTGACATATTAGATTTACCATAGGCTCCTAAGCTCCTAATAGGTGACTTTAATGTTATACCATGCCAAGCTGAGTATAAAGGTAGTAATACACCTAATCCGGATAGTATACAAGATTTTAATGAATTAATTGAAACTATTAAATTACTTCATATTAACACTGTAGGTTCCCAATTTACTTGGTCAAATAATATATTACATGGTAGGGTATATAAAAGGTTAGATAGAGAGTTGTGCACCCAAGACCGGAGCCAATTGTATCCCAAAAGCTCCATTCTGATTTTAAATAGGACCTGCTCAGATCATGCTCCTATGATTCTATTCATACAATCATCTAAAATAAGTTTTCCAAAACCTTTTAGATTCAGATTATGTGGCTAAACAGGTAAAATGAACTAAGACCTTAATCCAACAAAAGTAGAATCTTCCTTGTCACCTTCATGGTATGGATCTTTTCAATTTAAAACTTAAGAGAATAAAAAAATGCCTTAAACAATGGAATAAAGAATCTCTTGGAAATATAAATGAAAACATCTTAAGGGATGGAAAATAGGTTAACCAGGCTGAGAGTGACCTACTTAATTTAGATAATGAGCAGAACCATTTTAACCTAAATAGAGCTAAGGCACTATTACTTAGGTCTTTTAAAATAGGAGTCTATTTTCTTGCAGCAAATGTCAATGGTCAAATGGCTTAAACTTGGTGATGATAACATCAAGTTCTTCCATATGGCTAACAAGGAAAAAAGCTCTAGAACCATGATAACTAAAATTAAAAGCAGTGCAGGTGTATGGTTGACAGATCAAACTGATATATCTCTAGAATGAGTCTCTTTTTTCCATAACCTTCTAACTCAATCTCAGCTAGATCCCTCAGCCTCCTACCTTAACTCCTTCCTTCCTTCTATTCCCAACACCATCTCCCCTGAGCCTAACAGGTTACTTCTTCAGCCCTCAAACATAGAAGAGATTAAAGAAGTGGGTTTTCAATCTAACCAGGATAGTGCACCTGGTCAAGATGGCTTCCCAGCTAAATTTTACACTTTTGCTTGGGATATTATAAAACAAGATCTCTTAGAAGCTGTAAATCATTTTCTCATAGTCTCCACTATTCCACCATCCATTTCAGCCACTTGGATTACCCTAATCCCAAAAAAAACCAACACCCGAGTCTTTTGTAGATTATAGACCAATAAGCCTTTCTAATTTTTAAATAAAATTTGTTCTAAACCGTTAATGGAAATATTGAGCCCTCTCATGAATGATATTATTTCAAAAGATCAAACTGCCTTCATGCAAAATGGAGATATAGCAGATAATATCATTCAAATGCAGCAGATGGTCAGATTTTTTAATACAAAGTGTGATAACCATAACCTAATTTTAAAATTAGACATGCATAAAGTTTTTGATATGGTTTCATGGGGATTTTTAAAATTTATTCTCCTAAAATTTGTTTTTCAGGAAAATTTGTAAAGCTTATTTTATCTAACATGGCATCATCTTCATTTTTTGTTTTATTCAATGGAATTCCCCAAGGTTTTTTAAAGCTTCTAGGGGAATTAAACAAGGAGACCCTTTGTCACCTTTTCTGCATAACATCCTTACAGAATCTTTCTCCAGATTCCTCAAATCAAATTTCCAAAATGGCTATTTCCAGTATTAGTTTTTTTACAACAAATGCTATTAAGGTAACTCATATGATGTATGCAGATGACACGTCAATTTTCCTTAGGGGAGGGGAGAAAAATATTAAGGGAATTAGAAAATTTTAGATGCATATCAAGCTGCCTCTGGACAGCTTATTAACTATCACAAAAGTGAATATTTTTTGGGACATAACGCTAATGGTGCACAACATAGAAAAGATAGAGTTGTCTTAGGAATGAAAAAGGGTGTCATCCCTTTTAAATACCTAGAATTACCTATTTATAATGGTAGGATTAGGTCCTCTAATTTTAATGAGCTTTTAGAATCTTTTGATGGAAAGTTAAATAACTGGAAAAATAAATGGCTTTCTCGGGCAGGGAAACTAACCCTAATAAAAACATGCCTTCTATCTCTCCCTGTCCATATTTTTCTACTGTGATTCCACCTAAGAAAGTAATTTATAGGATAGAAAGTAAAATGTCCAAGTTTCTGTGGGGGTCAACTAAAATTGGTAACAAAAGAGTGTGAAGATCTTGGAATAAGATCTCTTTTCCAACCTCTGAAAATGGTCCAGGAATCAGAAATATCCATCACTTTATAAGAGCTTTCTCTTGTAAATTGTGGTGGAAAATGCAATTAAATGAAACAATCTGGACTAAGTTTTCTGGTTACTTCCTGACTCATCTAAACCATGTCCTCTTTGGAAGAGAATATGCTCAGTGACAAAGTTGTGTAATAGTAACTCAAAAATTATTCCTGGAAATAGTGAGTGCAGTCTTTGGAATGGAAAATGGGCAGGGGATGGGGCTTTGTATTATAACTGACCAATTCTTACCATCCATTTCCCTGACTTCACACTAGCCAAGGTAGTGGAAAATAAGGAGAAGCTAATCCCCATTTTGGAGCCTTACTTAGCTACAAATACCATCTCTCTTTTGCAGGAAATTATACTAGACCAAAATTACAGAGATAGGTTGGTGTGAACAGCTGCAACCGATGGTAACTTCTCTATCAAAGCTACTTACAACAATCTAAGGGAATCAAGGAACAAAAGACCATCTTTGCAAAAGATTTGAAAAAACATATTCTAGGTAATAAAAAAATCATATGGAGAATTATGAATAATCTCTTAATTTTTGATGATTTAATGCTAAGATTTGGTTTTAATCTTCCATCTAAGTGCTGGAAATTTAATGAGGCTGATTCTCTTGAACATTTCTATAACCAATGTCCTTTTTCTATGGAGATATGGAATAAAATTCACTCAATTATGTCTATTAACCCTCAAAATTTTAGATCTATATGGGATATGTTGTCATTTTATATTAATAATCCAACAATGTCTAGAATTCATAGTAACATAATTTGTATTCTTGGTTTGACCACCTTCTGGGAGTTATGGAAGGCTAAAAATGCTTTCATCTATGACAATGCTCAATCTTCTATTAACTTTATAATCGTAGCTGTCAAGCATTTAATTTTCTCTATTTTCTCTACTTTCTCCTTACAAATATTTGTCCAAAGTGATACTTTGTGGAACAACTCTTGTTTGATCCCAACTATGCATTTTAAATCGAAAAACAAAGTTACAATCTGCACTTGGAAACCACCTGTTTTTGGTTTAAAATGTAATGTGGATGCAAGTTTCAAATCAGGGGAAATGTCATCTCATGGTATCATTTTCAGGGATGTAAATGGTAAGATAATTACTGCTTTTTATGTGAAAAGCAATGCGGCCTCACCTCTTCAGGCTAAACTTGTTAGCATAGATTTGGCCATTAAAGTTGCACAAAAAGAGAATTTAAACCTAACTGATGTGGAATATGATTGCATGAATGTTGTAAAATATATTTTCTCCCCAAGGAAAGCACCCTAAGATCTTTATAATAGACGCAGAAACATTAAGGACATGCTAAGAGGGGTTGTTTTAGTCCACATTCATAGACAATGTAATTTGGTGGGTGATTCTATTGCAAAATCTGGGATCAATAGAACATAAACTAGCTCAAAAATAGAACTGATTGGTGCAATTTAGACTCTAGAACAAATGGACTCATATTTATGGATGAAAATCAAGTGCCAAATCTGAGAACGGTGATTTTTTACCCTTCATAATCTCTATCATTGATCCTGTATATGTTTGCTTCACCCCTTTGTTTTTAGTGTATAGCTTCCTCTTTTTTGCACCTATACTGCTGGCTGCTATCTCCCTTGCAGATTCTAGAAAGGTGTGAAATGTCTCTGAATGCTTCTGGTCATCACACCAATACTTGTGACTCTTAAGACATCACACCTCCTCTATGCTGCTACAATCATGCAATTCTGGATTTTGACTTCATAAATCTGCATACTTGCTTCGGCTATTTCTCCCATCACCTACTGCTATACTACTCTGGATGCCTTTCTACTCTTCCATTTCCTCCACTTTTTCTTTGGACTGGAAAAGAAGATATTGCAGTGTCATGGCTGCAAGAATAGTTTTTGCAGTGGATGCCTTTCTCCTCTTTTGCTTTGGACATTGCAGTGTGGCAAGAATAGTTTTTCAGCCAGTGCCTCATTATTACTCGACCGTTTCCCCATATTAGCTCCTGGAATGCAATGTCATAGTGCAGCAATGGAGTTTATCACATATGTTACTGAGGCTGGAGATCACTTAGTCCTTCCATGTATGGCCATTTATTAAATTAACACAAGGGGTGGAGGTTTATGAAATGGAATCACATGGGAGGTTTATGAGCATTTCATAATCTTTTTTATATCTCCTTTTATTTTCATAAATGTAATCATCAAAAGCTTATAGCTCTATGTAATGCTCATACATTATTCCTTTTATTACAGGCACGGGGAGCCTTAAATAAAAACTCCAACCTATTTTGTTTAAAAAATAATTTCCTTCATTCAAAAACCAACGACAATAACTTGAATTTTAAATTGTATGTGATGAACGCATTTGATAGGGTTTCCTGGCCCCTCATTTCCAAAACACTTACTCAGTTGGGGTTCTCTGATAGCTTTATAAACCTGATAATGCTAAATATTAAATTAGCCTGTTTTCTATTTTAATAAATGGAAAGTCATTATGCTTTTTTCCAGCAACCAGGGGTCTTAAGCAGGGTGATCCTTTGTCACATATGCTATCCATCATAATGACTACAGCTCTTTCGAGAAATCTTAATTTCCATTTCAAATATTACAATCTTGAACATTATAAGCTTCCAAGCAAAATGAAGAACATCTCACATCTTTCATAACTGATGATACAACGATACTAATAAAATATTCAAACGTTGGTCCATAAACCGTAATCAGCTTCCTAAAATCTTTTGAACTAGCATCAGCCTCATCAAGAGCTTCTTTCTAATCCATATCTTTTCTCCATTTTCAATAGTCCATGGTTTTAGCTTTTAATTCTGAAAAAATCCTTTTACATCGTTCATTCCACACTCTGTATAAAAAGAAGACATCACCATCATTCTTTTGTCTATTCTTCTTCTTGCTTCAGTCAGTAACTTTTGTCTGAGCATTCTCATATTTTCCAAACTTGCAATTCCCAACCTGCTCCAGATTTCCTTCACAAAACTACAACCTGTAAATAGATGTTTATCATCTTCATCTTCAAGATCCGATAGAACACATTTCTGCTAATTTTTAATCACTCCATGAACCTGCAACATGTCTACTATGGGGAGGCATCCCTTCATTAACATCCATAAAAATAATTTGTGTTTGGAGAGTAGTTTCTTAAACCAGACCACCTTGTATTAGATACAAACTCCATCCTTTCCCTTCATAATATTGTACACCGACCTTACTTTCAATTTTCCCATCTTATCAGTGCAACTTTCAAGCTCCTTAAGATATTTCTCCTTCAATTTACAGATTCTTTTTCAAGACCAGCTACTACTCACTGGATATTTGTAATCTTCAAACTTCACATTCTTCAAGTAATAGACCTGGATCCATTTCATCCACAAGACATCTGTTTTAGACTGTAAATCTGAAACCTTCTTACAGATTTCAGCCTTGTTCCAAATTGAAGGGTCTTGAATCCCCATTCCTCTTGTCTTTTTGCATCTGCATAGATATAGCCAAGTAGCTGGAGTATATCCCCTAGTTCCTTCCTCTCTTCCCCACAACAAACACCTGCAAATCTTAACAATTATTACATATATGCTCTCAGGGATACTAAGTATGCTAACCTAGTATCTAGAAATACTAAGTAATACGGTATTAATCAAATGTACTTTCCCCGCATATGATAGCCTATCATAACTCCAACATTTCAATCTTCTTCTTATATTATCAATCATTTTTTCACACCCACCCCTACACCATTTAGTCTGTGAAAGTGGTAATCCCAAGTATTGCATAGGGAAATTCCCCCTTTTAACTTTCAAAATATCAGCCATATACAATTTTTCCTCATCTTCCATCTTTGACAAATAAATATTGGATTTTTTCTCAATTACTGCTAGCCCAGTTACCTTCATAAACTCATCCAAACTTGCTTTCACCCCTTCCATTGACTTCTTGTCTGCACTACATAAGATTAGCAGGACATCAGCAAACAGAATCATATAGGCTACCATATAAAGACAAGCAAATTCATTATAAATTTTCTTATCCATTCTATCAACTGGTCTGGGAACTTCAACAGTTTCAACCATTTAATTAAGAACTCCCAATTAACATAGTCAAAAGACTTTCTAATATCCACTTTCACCACACCACTAGGCTTCATACTTTCCATATTATATTTATGCAAGATTTCCCGAGTTAGAAATATATTATGTGATATATGTCTTCCCTTCACAAATACAATATGGTTATTGCTAATCATAATAGGTAGTATCTGACCAATTCTATTGAAAAGCACCTTGGTAATGATTTTATAAACTACAAAAAAGTAGGACATAGGTCTATACTCGTATGTATTTTGGGAATTTGCAACTTTAGGAATCATACTTAAAACAACCTTACTCAATTTTCCTGGAATTTGTTCTCTATTGAAAAAGCTTTGCATTGTTCTTACAAGGCTATCCCCAGTAATCTCCCAAGTACATTTGAAAAACTTACTGGAATAGCTATCAGCCCCTGGGCTCTTGTTCCCATTAATTCTCCACAAAACTATTACGATTTCAGAACTTGTTACTGGAGCAATCAGAATAGCATATTGTTTCACTATTAAAGTACTTCCCATTTCCACCATTGATTTGTCAATGATATTAGTTTTTCCACTGACCCCCAAATGTTTCTTAAAGTAATCCATCGGGTATTTGCTAATAACCACCTGATCTAAGATTAGTTCCCCTTCCACCATCATATTCCCAACGCTATTTCTATACTGCATGTTCTTCATTGCTGCATAAAACAATTTGGTTGGCTTGTGTCTCTCCTTGAGCCACTGAACTTTGGCCCTTTGTTGTAGAAACCAACATTCAGCTTCTTCTAATTTCTCCACTCATTTCCTAACCATTTCCTCATCTTTCTATCTATTAGCATTTCCTTGATTTTCATTTAACACTTCCTAAGATTCTAACCTGATTTTTTTAGCCTTTTTAACTTTCTGACCAATGTTAGAAAACTCTCTTCTATTGAGTTTTCGCAGTCGCTTCTCCAACATCTTCAGTCTTTCAGAGACGTCTTTCAAAGTATCAATTGTCTCTATTGTCGTACACTCTTCACAGTGTCTTTAAAACCTGGTGATAATTCCCACATATTAGAAAACTTAAACCCTTTTCGAATTTTCTTTTCACTCTCCTGTCACTTTTTTACCAAAGGGAAATGATATGAGAGTATTTCATCTTTAACTTCACAGTAAGATCTATCTAACACCTCCAGTCAGGTCTGATTTACAACACTCTTGTCAATTCTTCTTTGTATTCTTTCACCTTCAGTCCTCCTGTTGCTCCATGTATATAACTGCCCTATTGTTTTCATTTCGGTCAATTAATTTTCCTCCATCACATCTTGGAAATCTACACCTTAATTTTCTCCACCTCCTTACCTCATATCATGTCCATCATCTCCAAAGGAGCATTGATCTCCCAAAATTACCCATGGTTTATCATCTCCAAAGGAGCATTGAAATCTCCCAAAATTACCCATGGTTTATCATCTCCAAACGAGTATTGAAATCTCCCCAAGCATTTTTTTTATAAAATCCCACATTGATTTTCTCTTTTCAACAGTATTATAACCATTTATTAGAGTGAGATATATAACCATATTTATCCCTCTCATTCTCATATCAGTATCTATCCATTGTGCCCCCCTGTTTAACAACTTCATCTTCATGTAATCGTTCCTCCAACATAACCATATTTTACCACCTTTTTCCATACTACTATTGGTTAACATCTCCCAACCAAGACCAATGCTACTCAAAAAAAATTTCCTCTTTAATTTTTTCTTCTAATAATCCCAAACAGCCAACCTTATTTTCTATACAAAACCTATTGATTTTCTTGTGTTTATCACACTTATTAAAACCCCTAATATTCCAGTAAGCAATATTATCATTCATACTTATCAAGTGGATCAGTTAACAAATTGTGGCTAGTACCTGTGTTCTGCATTTCAGTATTAACCCAATCAAAGAGTTTGGTTGTTTTTTTCAGAATGAAACGAGAGAGTTTTCTCATTTCCTTTCCAACCCTGAATTCCATCCTTTACAGTTTGGATCTCTTTTCTATTCTTGGCTTGTTTCTCCACATATACCCGTTGTTTATTCACAGGTATGTAGATCTGATTGACTCTAGGTTTCTCCATTTCCTGCTTTATAAAAACTTCCTTCTGATGCCCACACTGATCACACTTCTGACATTTCACAGGCCTCCATTCTTATTTGATCTCTTGACTGACTATTGCTTTTCTCTAATTCAGAAATTGTACCTTATCAGGTAGCTTATCGCTGATATTCATCTCTACTTTGACTCGGGAAAAAGATAGTCTCTCTTTCTCTTTAGTCATTCTGTCCTGGAAAATTGGCTTACCTAACGGTCTCACAATCTTACTTGTGATTGTATGTTTTCAATAAACTATGGTTGCTTTGGTAACTGTATCTAAATAGGAACTGTAACAGGCTCATCTAGTTCACAGTTTGCATCCCAAAATTTTAAAATCACAGGTTTAATATCAAAGAACATAACACCAACAACAAGAAAAATATTCTCTGACACAATTACTTTGACATTTCTTCATAAAAATTGCAGGTTTCAGTTGCCGGATCTTTGCTATCTTCTTTCCCCATATCCTAAAGAAGTAGCTCTCCATCACCATGAATGGAGGATTGCTCCCCATCACTCTACATACTATAGTATTCGTCCATTGTTTAATGATCTTTTGAACATTCTCCATGGTTATCTCCCCCATTGATAACCCTTCAACCATAGTGGGTTCATAGTATTTTTGCTCACTATCCACAACTATCCACAACTATCTCACTCCACTATCTATGTTGTTTAGGTTATTCAATTTCTTCTTCAGTTATATCTCCCAAAGATAATTTTGTCCTTGTTTCTCCAATCTCTCCACTGTTGAATTTTCATCAACTACACTAAGCTTGTTGTCCACCTTTGAGTTTTTTGTTACAATTTCTTTTTCAGGAATCCTGTTTTTCTCCACCAGAACACCCTTCAATGACCAAATTAACATCCCGACTTTGAGATTTTTTTACTTCTGTGATTTCCAGCGATTTTTGTTACCCGATCTACCCACTGGAGTGGCCAATCTTGTTTAGATTACCAGATCAAGAAGCAAATAAGACCGTTGAAAAAAACATAGCAAAAAGTGTGTTCGCCCGCAGTAGGAGAGAGGACCAAATATTAATATTGATTCAGGACAAAAATTTAACTTTGAAAAATCTTCATTTTTCATTTCTAAATTCACTTCTCCAGGAATAATCTCTATGATGAAATATGAAACTCAAACCCTAGAAGGTTCATTACATTTTAAAAACTTAAGCTGCCCAGTTTACCGGGAAGATCTAAAAATCCACATGAGGGTAAATTTGGTGGATTGAATGACTATATGTATGGAAAATTTACAAATATGAAGTTATTTGTGGGACATAATATAATATGGGAAAGAATGAAGTTGGTTGTGGAACGAATAAAGTAGTTGAGGTACTCTAGAAATTACAGTCTTACCCTTAAAATTGTATCAGATTGCACCATTGTTAGAATAAGTCAATCTAATGATTAGATTTGGTGATTCTAGTAGATATTTTAGGTTCAGAGTTCTAGTATAACTCAACTTCTAGATTTCTTATGTTCTATATATTGCTGATCATTTCATGAAATAAATCATTGGGAAATTTACTTTTTCATGGTATTAGAGTCTCACTGATGTTGGCCTAACCCCCTCCCCATCTCTTTCTTTTTTCGTTATTGTAACAGCCCTTCCAGGATTCCTTTTCTGGTCAAGTTCCACCCAGTCTCTGACTTTCTATTTTAGCCAAGTTCCGATCAGGCCCCGAAGAAATTCCTAGCATACAATTCTCCAGCCATTAATTCAAGTAAAATCTTCCCGTTAACACACTTCGTTCTTGGGCGTTATCCTTCTCTCTACCGACCACCTCCGAAAATGTTGTCTTCGAATTGTATTCTCCAGTCCTCTTCGAGCTCTTTCGTCGTCTCTCCCCGTAGTGGTTTTCTCTTGTAGCGGCGATCTTGACTTCGATTGTGTAGAGCTGCCACAACAACTTGTTTTTAGTTTTCTGAGGTGTGTTTCAAATTAAAGTGAAGGCAAGTTTCCTCCATAGTCGCGCATCGACTCACATGCGATTGGCCATCACGTGTGTGGAAACTCCTCGCCTGCATCATCCTTTCGTGTGCATTATCCTCATGCTTGCGTCATCCTTATGTGCATGCTATTCTCACGCTCTTTATCTCATGCACGCGGCATCCTCACACGCTAATTAGATCCAGTCGTATCTCAGCCTTCATGTGTACCCAACTTTGCATCAATTTTGGACCAAATAATCACTTAGCTGCAAATTGGGTTTCTTCTACTTTTCAATATGGTCCACTTCGTTGGTATCTCAGGATTTCAGCATGATAGCCCAAGTGGATTTTGGACTCTTGGGCCACAAAGCACATGACATCATCCCCTAGTGCCATTGATTATGTGATACCTTATAACGTATGTGGTTGTATCGGTTTTGGTAATAGTTCTCAACTCTCTATTACTCAAGTTGGTGATTCTCAGATTTCCAAGTCTATGTCTTTTTTATGATGTGTTTACTGTGCCTAATATCACTAAAAATATTCTTTGGTTTATCAAATTAACTCGAGATTTAAAATCTATTGTCTACTTTGACGATGGCTCCTTTATTATTTGTCATAAAATCACCGGTGAAATTTTGGGTCACAATCATAGTGAAAATGGACTTTATGTTTTAGACTATGGGGCATCTGCTTTATAGTTTACCGTGGAATCAAATAAGTTGCGTGCGTCTTTTGAAACTCGGCATACTAGACTTGGTTATGTTCCACATTTTGTTATTTCTGGTTTGCGTGGTTCTGGATCCTTATCTGTCTCATCGGTTTTTCCCAAACCTACCCTTTGTGATGCTTGTGAAAAGGCCAAAGGGAAGCGATTATATTTTCATTCAAATGATAAACTTGCTGATAGGGTACTTGATCTAGTTCATTGTGATTTATGGGGTCCCTCTCTTATTTTATCTTTTGATGGTTTCTCCTATTACGCTATTTTCCTTTATGATTATTCCCGACTCTTGTGGGTTTGCCCACTGTGCTGCAAATATGATTTTTGGGATATTTATCGCCAATTAAAGGTTTCTATGTAGAACCTTTTCTCGTCCACCATTAAGGTGTTTCAAAGTGATGGGGGGATTGAGTTCGTAAATGGTCGCTTACGCTCTGACTTTCAGACAAAGGGCATTCACCATCAGATTTCCTGCTGGTATACTCCTGAGCAGAATGGTCAGGCCGAGCACAAGCACCGTCACACTGTAGAGATGGGCTTATCTATGTTATACCACTCTCATGTCCCTATCTCCCACTAGCCTCACACCTTTTCTGCAGCCGCTTATACCATAAATTGGATGCCCACTCTTGTTCTTGGCGGATGATCACCATATGAATTTATTAATGGCCGGGTTCCCATATACACGAACTTCCATGTATTGACTATCATGTATACCATTATCTTCGTCCAGATGTAGCACACAAACTCTCTCCTCGTAGTTTTCCATGTATCTTTCTTGAGCTATTACAAGGGATATCGATGTTTGGATCCTACATCTAGAAAGACATATGTCACCAGACATGCTTTGTTTGACAAAACTTTCTTCCTTTATGCCAATGGTTCTACTTCTGTATCTCCGTTCTATTTGACAATATCTATACTTTTTTGGATCATGCTGATGCATCAACTTATATTCCTACTTCTTCCATAGTGGTATCTCCTCATACTCTATCTGTCACTTTAGTCTACAACCCTTTTGGCTCATCGATGCTATTGTCCCCATCGACTACGACACCCTGTTTAGTCTTCTCATAGATTCTATTGTCCCCATCGACTATGGCACATCCTTCTCCATTTATCTTGCCTTTGACCAGCTCATTCGGTTCATCGGCCAGCCCATTTGGTTCACCGTCCACCTCATCAGTCCCTTCACCAGCCTCGTCTGCTCCCATTGTCTCTCCACTTTGGCCTCGTCCTCATCGGATGGAAACCCGGTCTACTACTGGTGCTATTTAGTGCAAAGATTATTCAAACATTATTACTTATGGTCTTCTTGTTGCCTTTCTTGCCAGACAGAGCCTACCGATTATCGCTCGAACCTTTAGGATCCAGCTTAGGTTTCAGCTACGGATGATGAGATAACAACTCTTTGTCGACATCACACCTGAGATTTGGTTCCACGACCATCGGATGTCAACATTGTTGGCTCCAAGTGGGTTTATCGGCTAAAGTATCATCCTGATTGCACCGTTGATTCCAATAAGGCTCATCTCAAGGCGCAAGGTTTTTCTCAGATCCCTGGTTTTGACTTTGACCACACCTTCAGAACCGTGGTCAAAGCCTCCACTGTTCGGACAGTTCTTGCTATTGTCACTATGCACTCCTTGCCACTTCATCAGCTAGATGTCATGAACGTCTTTCTCAATGACGTGCTCAATTTTTCAGTTTATATGGTGCAACCAGTTGGCTATAAGGACCCGCTTCACCCATATTATGTTTGCCACTTGCGGAAGGCCATTTATGGTCCCAAGCAAGCCCCTCGGACATGGTTTCATCATTTCAGCACTTACTTGGTACAACTCGGTTTTTAGTTTAGCTCGGCTGACACTTCTCTATTTGTTCTGTCCAGTGGATCATCGTTGTTGTACTTATTGGTATATATCGATGATAACATTCTTACAGGAAACTATTCGACTCTTCTTCGAAAGTTCATTGACTGCACGCATCAGGAGTTTTCCATTAAGGACTTGGGTACTCTTCATTACTTTCTTCGCTTGGAAGTTTCACCCACTCATTCTGATCTTCTTCTTGGCCAGACCAAGTATGTCAGGGATATTCTTAATCATGTCCGGATGTCTGATACGGCTCTAGTTTCCACTCCATTTGTCCCCAGTTCTCATCTTAATAGCAGCACCAATCCTCAATTCCGTAATCTAACACTCTATAATTATCTGGTCGAGGCTTTTCAGTTCCTGACTAATACTCATCCAGATTTGGCTTTTGTGGTCAACATGGTTAGTCAGTATAGTTAGAATCCTCTAGACGATCATTTTTCTGCAGTTACTTGGATTCTTTGATATGTTTGAGGCACTTTGCACTTTGGTCTCTCTTTTCGCTCTACCAGCTCTCCCGAGGTGTTAGTCTATTCCGAAGCTGATTGGGCCCAGTGTCTTGAGACCCGACATTCTACTTATGGTTATGCTGTCTTTCTTGGAGGAAACCTTGTTTCTTGGAGTGCCAAAAGCAGCCTACTGTTTCTCGTTCTAACACCGAGTCTAAGTATCGTGTTCTCGCCAACATGGCTTCCGAGGTTGTTTGGCAACTCATCTTCTGCGAGATCTTAGTGTTCCACTCTCTCGTTCTCCACGTCTACTATTTGATAACAATTGTGTGATTTTCTTGGCTTAGAATCCGGTTGCTCATAAGTGGGTGAAGCACATCGACATCAACTATAATTTTGTTTGGGAGTTAGTTACAGCTGGCAGGCTGCGAGTTGCTCATATTCCTACTCCCTTAAGATTGCAAACATTTTTACCAAGAGACTCTCTCGTCCGATATTTAAGTTCTTTAGATCCAAGTTTCGCGTTTCTGAGCCTCCGACACTTCGCTTGAGGGGAGTGTTAGAATAAGTCAATCTGATGACTAGATTGGATGATTCTAGTAGACCTTCTAGGGTTAGAGTTCTAGTATTACTCAACCTTAGATTTCCAGCACTCTATATATTGCTCATCATTTCATGAAATAAATTTTTGAGAAATTTACTCTTTCAACCTACGTAATGCAACAAGTTCACATGATAATTTCTCTTAATTTTCAAATCCACAAACACCACCGTAATATAGATAGATTTCAAATTACTTACAACAACCAATAATAATTAAAAAAAGGTACAAACATTTTGAAACTTTAAAAGGCAAACAATCACCAAAGCAACATGACCGGTACTTCACATGTAAGCATTGCCCATATATATGTCAAGCCCAAAACAACCCTCAAGTTCTGCCAACTCTTGTCCAACCCTTGAATGATTTTGGTGACTTCAGCCTCTCTTTCTCTTGGCCAAATCCTTGCATTTCCCTACAAATCCCATGACCCAAGTTTTCCCAACAGCCCAAAGATTCATAGGGCTAAATTTCGAAAAGAAGTTGAATATTGTTGATGAATTTGCATCAGAAAATTTCCAAGATGAGAGGGGTGGGGTATTAGCAAACCTCCAAGTGGTAGCCATGAACGCGGGAGAGTAACGGTCTCCCTTCACTGCACCGGGGGCGCCGGCAATTGATTCAAGCTCGGCCATGTCCCGTGGCGTCAACTTCACCGATAACGCCTCAATGTTGCTCTCCAAGTTTTCGATCTTGGTGGTGCCGGGAATCGGGCACACGTCGTCCCCTTGATGATGAACCCATGCTAAGGCTAACTGCGACGTGGTGCAACCTTTTCTCGCGGCTATGGCTGCCACCCGCTCGTAAAGCTGGTTGTTGTGTTCGATATTCTCCTGCTGGAACTTTGGAACACTCTGCGTTCATAAAAATAAAAATGACATTGTAGATGGGTTCAAATGAGAATTAATGTGATAGAAAAAACTTTCCCTACCAACATGAATTTGATAAAAGATGTGACAACTAAAAGGTATATAAGAGATTTACTTTTTCTAATCAATCTTACTTTCAACATTATGGTCGATGTGGTGTAAGTATCTCTAAGAATCATAGGGGTTTATCATAAAATTAATTGGTTATATGTAGAGGTGATCCATATTTTTACATACTAAACAATTTTTTCGTCACCACCAATGTGAAACTCTTAATATGCGCATCACATGCAACCGTATTGTTTATTATGCCAATATGGATAAATAGAGATCACGGTCCTATCAATGAAAATATATGTCTACTGGGTTGATTAGGCTAACCTTGAGATCTAATATCATGTAAGAATCATGATCTTCCATAACAAATTCAATTATATTTAATAGTAGAGGTAACTCGTGATTTTATATGCTAAACAATTGTTTTGTCCACTAACAATGTGAGACTATCAACGGTAAGGATAGTATAAACGACATGGAAGTTGGATGCAAGGTTATTACATTAATGTCATGTTACGTATGAAATGATAACAGCATAACGAGGCAACCAAATCATAAATACATTCACAAGCATACCCTGCGAAAGTCATTGCTTTCCATTTTGTCCACAATCTTGCCACCAGAAGCAAAGAATCCTTTACCCAGAGGACTAAACGTAACTATTCCTATTCCAAGTTCCCTGCTCAAATAACCAAAATTTGATGTACTTCTCATGAGAAAACATTGTACAGTTCAATAAAGCTTAGGGAGTCGACTCACCGGCATGTCGGAATAACTTCTTCCTCAGAATCTCTAGTCCACAAAGACCATTCCAGCTGAATTGCTGTGATGGGATGAACAGCGTGAGCCCTCCTGATTGTATC